>SKCR01018434.1:0-131010 GCA_019454045.1 Zanthoxylum bungeanum | reverse complement strand
CCCCTCTGGATGGATAGAATTACTACTACAAAGCGTAAATAAAATTGAATATAAGAAGAAAATAAGAAGAACTCTCTTTTACATAAGTTTTCAGAGGATTTTGGTACATTGAAACTAAGAAATTCAAAATCTATTTATAGGCAAAAAAATCCAATTTTTTTTATATTATTTTTCTGATTTTTATTTTTTATTATTTTTATATATTATTTTTTTGGATCGCTGAATTTTCGACACGTGGCATGGTGGCTAAAAAAAACGGCTCGTTGAATTTTTGACACGTGGCATGCGGTGCAATTACCAAAATACCCTCGGTGTCGGGACGCCCAAAATTACCAAAATTACCTTTTTGCCAAATTTCACAGTTTTGCTCCAAATCACGTCCAGAATGTCCTGAAACTTTATTTTGGTGTCGCGATGCCCAAAATTACAAAATACCCTTTGTGTCGGGACGCCCAAAATTACTAAAATACCCTTTTTGCCAAATTTCACAGTTTTGCTCCAAATCACCTCCAGAATGTCCTGAAACTTTATTTATCTACAAAATAACACAAAACACATCAAAATATTCACAAACTCAAGAAACTATACAAAATATTAAGTTAAATGAGTGAGAAATAGTGATACATTTATCACTAATCACACCCCAAACCTAACATTTTGCTGGTCCTCGAGCAAAATAAATAACATAATAAAATTTTAACTAAGCCACTTTCGTAGGGATCACGATTGCATTTAGCATATGCAACAAGCCTTTAAACCCCTAGGTGTCCCTAGTGGACGAGTTATAGTCTCGTGAAGGTTTACAGCAATGATACCCACAAACATTTTATAAAAGTAAAAAGGTAATGAAACTAATGCACACAAAAGCAAAAAGACAAGAGAAAAGAGAATAAAGAAGTTAGTGACTAATCAGATGAAACTTCTACTCCAAGTTACTAGTTGTTTTGTTTCATTCTAAATTACTGAACAAGTAAATTCTCCGATATTTTTTACCATTTCTTCATATATAGCTAACAAAGTATTATTTAACTCATTTTTGCCCACAACATTCATAAGTGCAGTTGATAAGAGAGTAATATTTTTGTCCTAAAATTTTATCAGAATTCACATCTTTGTAGTAATGGAATAAATTTTCTGAATTTTCTGAATTTTTCTTTGTTTTTTTTTTATTTATATACAATACCTTCCATCTATGTAGCGAGCTTTGGGTCGGTGGCTCCCAAACTAGTTGGCTTTAGGGCACCAGGTGTTAAGATACCCCTACGGACTTAATTACTCAGACTCAGATTATATATATATATTTTTATTTATCATCATTTTTGATCCATGTAGCGAGCTTTGGGTCAATGACTCCCAAACCAGATGGTTTTAGGGCATTATGTGTTAAAACACCCTTACAGACTTAATAACTCGGATCTCAGATGTAATTTTTTTTTATTCCATCACTTTTTTGAGATGCTTCTCCAATTAAACTATAGTACTGAATATTACAATCTTTTTCATTTTAGCTCATGTATGTATGTTACCATGTAAGTTGATAATATCTGCCAACTAAGTATATGAAGATCCATTTTAGTCAGTTTTATGGAGAATTTACAAATTAAATAATTCAAAAGGAAAAAAAAAAATTAACTTGTTTCGAAAAATGGGTTTGAAATACGTCTCAGGAGTGGAAATTCCTTACACAGCTATTTCTTACCAATTCCATCTTTTTAGTCAACATAAAAACAAAACATAAACATAAAGAAATAACTACTACTGGTCATGGTGTGTGACTAACTGTCGAATGGACTTCCCGTTGTAGATTCCCCAGAGGGAGGGTGGAGCGAGGCTCTCTTAAGTACCCTAGCCTCTTAGGCTCTTATCGCTTGGTGACAGAAGAATAAACAACGAGTCCTCCAACTAGTCTATCACAACAAGCTACTGGTGAATGATTATCTAGGTGCCTTCACAGCTTTTCCTTAAAGAAAGGTAGTAAGTGAAGGAAGACACCAAACCATTACCTAGCTTTAAATATGCCTTTGATAAAAATGCAAAATATTTTTGTAATTTTTGAAATTTTTTTGAAATTTTTTTGTATATTTCGAAAAATTTTGGACTAAAAATAAAAATACAATAAAAACAAGATACTATTAACTATTCCTCACCCCCAAACCTAAATGAGACATTGTCCCCAATGTCTTAAACAGTAGAAGAAGAGTTTAGAAGATAGTACCTGGTTGGCTGAATTACTACAAGAAAATTAAAGGTTAAGATCCAGATTTATTCGACGCTTCTTACCACGATCATCTTCAGACCATTTTATCTTTGAAAGGATAGGGTCAACTAGTGGTTCATATGCTAAGAGTTGGTCAATTAGATCCGGAGCAGTTCTAGCAGTAGTAAAGAGTAGTTCTTTCAAAGGTTTTGACACGAACCCATTTCTCCGGGCATCATCAAAGAACACACAAAGAAAATCATAAAATCCATCAACGTTAAACAGCCCAAATGGTTTCTGGTGTATGTTCAGGTTCGCCCAAGATAGATAGTACTATAAAAATTTCCTCCAATGTACCCAAGCCACCTGGCAAAGCAATAAAAGCATCAGAACGGTTAATCATTTCCACTAGTCGTTCAGACATACCTGACACGATCAGTTCCTCTCCGTTTGATGATTCAATAAGATTGCCTCTGCCAAGGGTTTTGGGATGATTCCCAAAACATGACTGCTGCCTCCTTCCTGTACGGCCTTTGAAACGATCCCCATTAGTCCAAGATTGCCTCCGCCATATACTAAGTGCATATTTCTTACAGCTAAGACTCGACCCAATTCTTGTGCTGCTTCTACGTATTGTGGTTTAGTACCAACACTACTACCACAAAACACACAGATGTTTTCAACTCGTCTTCTTGAAGTGGCTTCCATGTTTTACTCTGGATGTCTTCAAAAGTGCAATGATAAGTTGAATTTATAGTACCTGAAAATGGTGAGTAAAAATAGCACAAGTATCTTCCAAATGACGATTAGTAGCAAAATAGTAAAATAAATCGTGATAGTCAAAAAGGTCTGGATCCTGTCGGAGAAAACAACAAAACAAATCAATTATTAGAAAAAAAACAAAGAGATATAATATGTACAAGAAAAGTAGCGGCTTGATTGACATCTATGCGTCAGGAACAAGCTTCCCATCCAATTTTCTTATAAATTGGCAAACAGGGTCTTTTTGAGTCAGATTCCCAAGACTTAACTGTTGTCTTTCTTTTTTGAATTGTGTGTGTAATTTGTGAATGGCTATATGAACATATCCACTGGGATGCGTCTCAAGAGTCGAAGATATATAATCTAAAAACTCCTTACTCAAGCCATCCCTAATGAATTTAATTTTATCTTCACGATTATCAGACACCATTCCTAAAGAACGACAACGAGTATTGCAATTCCAACGCGCACATTTGTAACAAACACCCATTTGCTTAGCTCTACGTTTCTTTGCATATATGCTTCTTCCAAAACCACGTAAATAAGAACTACAAGTCTCAAAATACTCACCTGCTAGACGGACACGTGCTTCGATTACCCAACAAATATCAGTAGGAATACCTTTGATCATCAGTAGTCTCATTCGTTCCAAGCGAGCTTTGAAAATTTTTATCAGAGATTTTTGAGGGAGAGAAGGAAATTGCTTGTGAAGACTTGCGAGAGCTTCTTCCATCTTGAAATGTCTTAATCTGCAAAAACTAAACACACAAAATTAAATCATACCAAATCACAATTTATACACAAATTGCATGGGTTGCCTCCCTGCGAGCGCTAAGTTTTAAGTCGTCAGCTAGACGTGATTGCTCGAACGTTATGCTGAATCTGAAAGTGTGACACTTTCTTTTTGTCGCTCCAACGGTTCTCCCCAATAGTGCTTGACACGCTGACTGTTAACCTTGAATATGTTGTTGGTGTTGGGATCCAGTAATTCAACAGCTCCATAAGGTAAAACCTGAGTGATCACAAATGGACCTGACCACCTTGATTTCAACTTTCCAGGGAAAAGTTTCAACCTCGAATTGTATAACAACACCTGTTGCCTTGGTTTCAACTGTCTGTGCACTATTTTTAGGTCATGCCATTTCTTGGTCTTTTCCTTGTACAATTTGGCATTCTCATAAGCTTGTAGGCGAAATTCCTCCAATTCATTGAGTTGATGAAGTCTTTTTTCCTGCAGCTTGTAGATCAAAATTCAACTTCTTCAGTGCCCAGTACGCCTTGTGTTCAAGCTCAACTGGCAGATGGCATGCTTTCCCAAACACCAAATTGATATGGGGACATACCAATGGGTGTCTTGTAAGCTGTACGGTAGGCCCATAATGCATCATCTTTTTGTTGACCAGTCCCTCCTTGTTGATCCAACGGTTCTTTCCAAGATTCTTTTGATTTCCCTGTTTGAAACTTCAACTTGCCCATTTGACTGTGGATGGTAGGCTGTGGCAACCTTGTGAGTAACTCCGTATTTGGATAGGAGTGCATCAAAATATCTGTTGCAGAAATGAGAGCCACCATCACTGATGATTGCACGAGGTGTTCCGAACCGAGTAAAAATATTCTTCTTCAAGAATTTGATCACCACTTTTGAATCATTGGATGGTAGTGCAATTGCTTCAACCCATTTTGAGACGTAATCTACAGCAACCAAGATGTATAGGTTTCCGAATGATGGAACAAAGGGTCCCATGAAATCAATTCCCCATACATCGAATAACTCCACTTCCATAATGTTTTGCAATGGTCCTTCATTTCTCCTCGAAATATTTCCCATTCTCTGACATCTGTCACATTGAAGAACAAACAAGTGAGCATCTTTAAAAAGAGTGGGCCAGAACAAACCTGATTGAAGGACTTTAGCTGCAGTTTTATTTCCACTGAAATGTCCGCCGTATGATGATGAATGACAGTGCTGCAAAACACTTTTGACTTCTTCCTGGAAACACATCGTCTCAGTAATTGATCAGCACATCGTTTGAATAGGTACGGCTCATCCCAAACATAATGTTTAACTTCTTTGAAGAATTTCTTCCGTTGCTGAGTTGTCCATTCTAACGGCCATTTTCCTGACACTATGTAGTTAACATAGTCAGCATACCAAGGGATTTCCGCTGTTTTATGGCAAACAGCTGTTCATCTGGAAAAGTTTCTTTGATTGTTAGATCTTTGCAGCTGTTTCTCCATTCTCAAGTCTTGATAGATGATCTGCCACTTGGTTTTCTGTTCCTTTCCTGTCTCTGATCTCCACATCGAATTCTTGCAGAAGAAGTATCCAACGGATCAATCTGGGTTTGGCATCTTTCTTCGAAATCAAGTATTTGATTGCTGAATGATGATCCGTGTAGACCACCACTTTGGGACCCAACAGATAAGAGCGGAATTTGTCAAAAGCGAACACAACTGCAAGTAACTCCTTTTCAGTGGTTGTGTAGTTAAGTTGAGCTTCATTCAAAGTTCTGCTGGAGTAGTAAATGGTGTGGAATATCTTTGCTTTGCGTTGTCCCAAAACTGCACCTACAGCAAAATCACTAGCATCACACATTACTTCAAATGGAAGGGTCCAATCTGGTGTTACTATGATGGGGGCAGAGACCAGCTTATGTTTTAAGATCTCAAAAGCTTCCTCCATTCTTTGGTGAAGTTGAATGACACATCTTTTTCCAGAAGATTGCAAAGAGGTTTTGCAATTTTGGAAAAGTCTTTGATAAATCTCCTGTAAAAACCTGCATGTCCAAGAAAACTCTGAATTCCTTTGACTGATGTTGGTGGAGGTAGTTTTTCAATTGTCTCGATCTTTGCTTTGTCTACCTCAATTCCCTTTTGTGAGATCCGGTGTCCAAGAACTATGCCTTCCTGCACCATAAAGTGGCATTTCTCCCAATTGAGTATCAGGTTTGTATCTTCACACCTTTGTAATACTGTTCAAGATTTAACAAACAATGATCAAAAGAATCTCCAAATACAGAAAAGTCATCCATAAAAACCTCCATACTCTGCTCCAGCATGTCTGAAAAGATAGCCATCATGCAACGCTGAAATGTGGCAGGAGCATTACATAATCCAAATGGCATCATGCGGAAAGCAAAAGTGCCATAGGGACATGTAAATATGGTTTTCTCCTGATCTTCTGGGGCGATGGCAATCTGATTGTATCCTGAATATCCATCCAGAAAACAGTAAAACTCATGTCCTGCCAATTTGTCCAGCATCTGATCAATGAATGGTAGAGAAAATGATCTTTCCTTGTGGCTTTGTTCAGCTTCCTGTAGTCCATACATACTCTTCATCCAGTCACAGTTCTTGTTGGGATTAGCTCATTCTTTTCATTGGTAACCACATTAATTCCTCCTTTCTTCGGTACACATTGCATAGGACTTACCCAACTGCTGTCTGAGATAGGGTAGATGATGCCAGCATCCAACCATTTGATGATTTCTTTCTTCACAACTTCCTTCATGATTGGATTGAGTCTCCGTTGATGTTCTACTGTGGGTTTATACTCATCGTTCATCAGGATCTTGTGCATGCAGAATGATGGACTAATGCCTCGAATGTCTGCTATAGTCCAGCCTATGGCTTTCTTGTGCTCTCGTAATACTCTTAATAACTTTTCTTCCTGCTCCAATGTTAGAGAAGATGAAATAATAACAGGTAATTCAGAAGATTTTCCAAGAAATGCATACCTGAGATGACTCGGAAGTAACTTCAGCTCCAACTGTGGTGGTTCTTCAATCGAAGGCTTGATTCGGTCTTTCTTCGGTAGTTCCAAACTTTCAATTGGTTGTGTCACTTTGAAATGAAATGAAAGGCTTGTCAAGATAGTTGATACATTCCAGAATTTCAGCATCTAACTCAGTTTCAGTCATGTTGGTGATGCAAGCTTCAAGTTTGTCCGTAGGAACTGTATCAGTATCATGAATGATACTATCAATAACATCAATTCTGAAACATTCTTCCTCTTTTTCTTCACTCGGGAATTTCATGGCTTTGAAAACATTGAATGTAACTTCTTGGTCCTGAACTTTCATGGTCAGTTCTCCTTTTTGTACATCAATCACAGTTCGACCTGTTGCTAAGAATGGTCTCCCAAGGATGATTGGAACATCTTTGTCTTCATCCATGTCAAGGATAATGAAGTCTGCTGGGAGAATGAGTTTATCAACTTTGACTAGCACATCTTCAACGACTCCTCTCGGAAATGCAAGTGTTCGATCAGCAAGTTGTAGTGAAACTGAAGTAGGCATTGCTTCTCCAATTTGCAGTTTCCTGTAAATAGAAAAAGGCATTAAATTAACACTTGCACCTAAATCACATAAAGCCTTACCGAAGTTATGTTCTCCAATGATGCAAGGAATGGTGAAACTTCCAGGATCCTTCAACTTTGGGGGAAGTTTTCTCTGAATGATGGCGCTGCATTCTTCTGATAATGCTACTGTCTCATAATCTCCCAATCTCCGTTTTCGTGAAAGAATATCTTTCATGAATTTAGTATAGCTGGGCATTTGTTCCAAAGCTTCTGCAAAAGGGATGTTGATGTGCAGCTTTTTGAAAACCTCTAAGAATCGAGCAAACTGCTTGTCCAATTTGCTTTTCTGAAGACGCTGAGGAAAAGGTGGAGGTGGAGTGAGTGATCTGTTCTTTTTCCTTAGCTTCTTTTTCATCTGTTTTTTCTCCTCCATCTGTTTCTCTGCTTCTTTTGGAACATCTTCGATGGTTGTTGTGCTTTGATTCCAACATCTTTGTTGATTTCAGTACCACTTTTCAAAGTGATAGCTTGACATTGCTCCTTCCCTCGGTTCCTTGGATTTGGTTCTGTATTGCTGGGAAGATTTCCTGGTGGTCTGTAACTCTGAGCATTGGCTAGTTGTCCAATTTGATTCTCCAGTGCTTTGATGGAAGCAGATTGGCTTTGAAACATAGCATCATATGCTGCTTGTTGCTTTTTGAACATCTCTGCAATCCAATCTTTTATTTCTGGGTCTTTTTCAAACTCCTGGGTTTTGTTCTGTTGCTGGAATCCAGGTGGTGGATAGTTCTTTTGCCCTGAATTGTTGCTCCATGAGAAATTGGGATGATTCCTCCACCCTGGATTGTAGGTGTTGGAATATGGATTGTTCCCCTGTCTGTTGAAATTGTTGACATAATTCACCGTTTCTTCAAGTTGATTTTGTTCTGGTGCTTCTCCATATGGTGAATTTTTGGTTCCAATGTTGCTTTGCATGCCGAGAGTCTCCATAAATTTGCATATTGATCAGTTTGCCACTGACTTGTATTGGCTCCAACTTCATAAATTCCAGCAATTCGTTGAATCATGCTTTTCTGTTGGCACAAGGAATTGTTGTTGGCCATTTCTTCGATTAGGTCCCAAGCTTGATCTTCTCCTTTTGCCATTAATGCTCCTCCAGCAGCAGCATCAATTGTGGTTCTCATTATTCCAGAAAGTCCATTATAGAATGTTTGGACTTGAAGCCATTTTGGAATCTCATGGTGAGGACATTTCCGGAGCAAATCTTTGTACCTTTCCCAAGCTTCATAGAGAGTTTCTGATTCTTGTTGTACAAAGGATGTGATGTCATTCCTCAGTTTTCCAGTTCTGGCTGGTGGAAAGTACTTTGCAAGAAATTTGGTGGCTAAAGTGTTCCAAGTTCTGATGGAACCTGCTGGAAGTGAATGTAGCCAAGCTTTAGCTCTGTCTTCAAGGAGTATGGAAAAATACGCAGTCTCATTGCTTCAACAGCTTCTCGGTTGTAATTGAAAGTGCCGCAAACTTCCAGGAAGTTGCTGATGTGGGTATTAGGATCTTCAGTTGCTTTTCCCCCAAATTGCACTGATTGCTGAATCATCTGAATGCAAGTTTTGATGTCGCCTGCATTTGCTGGTAAAGGAGGAAGTACAATACATGAAATGAGGCCATCTACCACCGGAATGGTTCTGTCTCGAATGGGAATTGGTGGTGCAACCTGCAAAGGTTCAGGTTCCATGTTAACAATTGCTTCTTGGCCTTGTCGCCTTTCCCTTCTCAACTGTCTGATGGTTCTTTCAATTTCTGGGTCAAGCGGTCGTAGTTCAAAGCTTCTGGTTCGTCTCATTAAGATTCTGATAACCTGAAACACAATAAAACGAAAACAATAAGTAAAAAGAAAATTAGATACAAGTAACGTATCTAACCTCTAAACTAATAATAAAAGATAAAGAAGTCCCCGGCAACGGCGCCAAAAACTTGATCGGCGTAATCACACACGTATAACGCAAGCGCACGTATCGTTCAAGTAGTATAAAAAGTATCGATCCCACGAGGACTTAATATCTATTCTATTAATTTTATGAGGTCAAGTGATTACTAATATCTAACAAGTTGTTTGAAAAGATAATGATGATTCTAAATTTAAAACAAGTAAAAGAAATTTGAGAGTAGATTAATGAGAATTAAAACTATCTAGGGTTGTGAATTCTTCCAATATTAATTAAAAGATGAAGTAGTTAAATCATAGTTGGGTAAATATTGATTTATTAATCTGGAATATTAAATTATGTAAAAGCTTCTTCCGATGGTCATTTACAAAACCTAGTTTAATTCAATTGAATCATATGTCTATGTCAACCAAATTACCTAGATTCATTAAGTTTGAATTCCAATTATGATTACCCCCCACCCAACAGGTATATTCCTATCCTGTAAGGAAATCTATTAAAGGTTTATCTATCCTTAAAGAAGATCGTGGGTTGTTGAGTATAAGGTCTTTAAACTTAAAGTCCCTATGTCTAGTTCATTTTAAGTTTAACTAATCAATTTTATTAATGGCCAGTTAATAAAAAGGCTTTAAGATTATGACTCAACAAATAATTCTTTAATTACCCAAACTATAATCTAACCCTTTTTAAATCCAGTGATATTAGATTTCATCACAACCCTAGATATTTAACTTAGTTACAATACATAGCTAAAGCTGATAAAAACTTAAAAGACATAAAATGAAATTGCTGAAAAGTAATTGTAAAATAATGAATTGCAATAAAAAGAAATGAAATGCTAAGGTAAAAGGAAATAACTTCTACTATATACTATTTAGATATCTCCCATAAAATAATAATATATAACTTGTGATATTTTAAACCAACCGTCCGGAATGGCGGTATCCTGATTAAGTCAAATTCAAATATACCAGCCATAAGGCGGAACTAAATTAAATCAAACGACCTAGAATGGTGGTATCCTCATTAAGTCAGGTTTAACCAGTTTAAATTGAATAACCAACCGACCTAGAATGGCGGTATCTTTTTATTAATTCAGGTTTTAAATAGTTTATATATTATATTTTAAGGGAGATTAATCTAAAAAGCAAAAGTAAAAGAATTACTTTATTACCTCAGCATAGAGAAGTTACCCCCTCATGGATGGATAGAATTACTACTATAAAGCGTAAATAAAACTGAATATAAGAAGAAAATAAGAAGAATTCTCTTTTATATAAGTATTTCAGAGGATTTTGGTACATTGAAACTAAGAAATCAAAATCTATTTATAGGCAAAAAATCCAATTTTTATTATTATTTTTCTGATTTTTTTTTTTTTTTTTTTGGATCGCTGAATTTTCGACACGTGGCATGGTGGCTAAAAAAAACGGCTCGTTGAATTTTTGACACATGGCATGCGGTGTGCAATTGCAATTACCAAAATACCCTCGTGTCGGGACGCCCAAAATTACCAAAATACCTTTTATCCAAATTTCACAGTTTTGCTCCAAATCACCTCCAGAATGTCCTGAAACTTTATTTTGGTGTCGGGATGCCCAAAATTACCAAAATACCTTTGTGTCGGGATGCCCAAAATTACCAAAATACCCTTTTTTCCAAATTTCACAGTTTTTTTGCTCCAAATCACCTCCAGAATGTCCTGAAACTTTATTTATCTACAAAATAACACAAAACACATCAAAATATTCACAAAACTCAAGAAACTATACAAAATATTAAGTTAAATGAGTGGGAAATAGTGATACATTTATCACTCATCAGTATTCAACGGCTATGTTCTGTAAAACCTTGGTGATCACAAATGGACTGACCACCGTGATTTTGGCTTCATGGGAAGAATTTCACCCTTGATTTGTTTAACAGTACCTTGCCCTAGTTCCATTTGTATGCGCACTAAATTCTAATCATGTCTTTCCTTGCCTTTTCCTTGTACAATTTGCATCCTCAAAGGGATGTATGTGAAATTCCTCCAATTCGTTGAGCTGGTGGAACTTTTTTTCTTTGTTGCTTGTAGTGCAAGAATAGGCTCTTCAGTACGCAGTGCGTTATCTTCAGGCTCCATAGGTAATTGACATGCTTTAAGTTTGTCAGTAGAACTTTGTCTTTCATCAGTTCTGAACGGTACTATGTATCACAGCAAGTTTGAAACATTCCTCCTTCTTTTCATCATCTGGGAAATTCATGGCCTGAAAACATTGAATGTTTACTTCTTTGTCTTGTACCCTCATGGTTAGTTGTTCCTTTTTGTACATCAATAATGGTTCGACCTGTAGCCAAGAATGGTCTCCCGATGATGATTTGCACATCTGCGTCTTCCTCCATATCAAGGATAATAAAATCTGCTGGGAAAATGAATTTGTCAACCTTGACCAGCACATCCTCAACTACGCCTCTTAGAAATACGAGCGTTCTATCAGCAAGTTGTAGTGAGACTGAAGTGGGCATTGTTTCTCCAATCTGCAGTTTCCTGAAAATAGAAAAAGGCATCAAGTTAACACTAGCACCTAAATCACACAGAGCCTTACCGAAGTCATGTTCTCATATGGTGCAAGGAACAGTGAAACTGCCAGGATCTTTCAACTTTGGAGGAAGTTTTCTCTGAATGATGGCGCTGCATTCTTCTGATAATGCTACTGTCTCATAATCTCCCAATCTCCACTTTCGTGAAAGAATGTCTTTCATAAATTTGGCATAGCCGGGCATTTGTTCCAACGCTTCTGCAAATGGAATGTTGATATACAGCTTTTTGAACACCTCCAAGAATCGAGCAAATTGCTTGTCCAATTTATTCTTCTGAAGACGCTGAGGAAAAGGTGGAGGTGGAATGATCTGTTATTTTTCCTTTGCTTCTTTTTCCTCCATCTGTTGCTTTGTTTCTTTTGGATCTTCCCCAGCAGTTGTTTTGGCTCCAACATCTTTGTTGATTTTAGTACCGCTTTTTAACATGATGGCATGACACTGCTCCTTCCCCATGTTCCTCGGATTTGGTTTCAGTGTTGCTAGGAAGGTTACCTGGCGGTCTGTAACTCTGAGCATTGGCCAGTTGTCCAATTTGATTCTCCAGTGCTTTAATAGAAGCTGATTGACTTTGAATTAATGCTGCTTGGGATTGAAACATATCATCATATATTTCTGCTTGAGAGTCGTGTTTTGCTTCTATCTTTTTCAAGTGAGTCAATACTTCTGTTATTCGTGATTCATTTGCCTGCTCCTGGCCTTTGTTCTGTTGTTGGAATCCGGGTGGTGGGTTTTTCATTTGCTCTGAATTGTTACTCCATGCGAAATTGGGATGATTTCTCCACCCTCGGTTGTAGGTGTTGGAATATGGATTGTTCCCCTGTCTGTTGAAATTGTTGACATAATTCACCGTTTCTTTATGTTGGTTGAAAGTTTCTGACTCAGGTGCTCCTCCAAATGGTGAACTTGTGGATCCACCATTAAATTTCATGTTAAGAGTTTCCAGATTTTTGGAAATCACATCTTGCTTGGAATTCAGTGCTATGTTGGCTCCAACTTCATAAATTCCTGCAATTCTTTGGATCATGCTCATTTCTGTTGGCCACAAGGAGTTGTTGTTGGCCATTTCTTCAATTAAGTCACAAGCTTGATCTTCTCCTTTTGCCATTAAAGCTCCTCCAGCAGCAGCATCAATTGTGGTTCTCATAATTCCAGAAAGTCCATTGTAGAAGGTTTGGAACTTGTAGCCACTTTGCGATCTCATGGTGAGGACATTTCCGAAGTAAATCTTTGAATCTTTCCCATGCTTCACAAAGGGATTCTGAATCTTGTTGCACGAAGGATGTGATGTCATTCCTCAACTTTGCAGTTTTGGCTGGTGGAAAGTACTTTAAAAGGAATTTGGTGGCTAGAGTGTTCCAAGTTGTGTTGGAACCTGCTGGTAACGAATGTAGCCAAGCTTTAGCTCTATCTTTCAGGGAATATGGAAAAACCCGCAGTCTCATTGCTTCTTCAGCTGCTCGGTTGTAATTGAAAGTACCGTAAACTTCCAGGAAGTTGCTGATGTGGGAATTAGGAACTTCAGTTGCATTTCCCCCAAACTGTACTGACTGCTGAATCATCTGGATGCATGTTTTGATGTCACCCGTATTTGCTGGTAAGGGAGGAAGTACAATACATGAAATGAAGCCGTCGACCACCGGAATGGTTCTGTCTCGAATGGGAATCGGTGGTGCAACGTTCAAAGGTTCAGGTTCCATGTTGACTAAAGCTTCTTGGCCTTCTCGCCTTTCTCTTCTCAACTGTATGATGGTTCTTTCAATTTCTGGGTCAAGCGGTCGGAGTTCAAAGCTTATGGTTCGTCTCATGTAGTTTCTGAGAACCTGAAAAACAAGAAAACAATAACAATAAGTAAAAAGAAATTAGATACAAGTAACGTATCTAACCCCTAAACTAATAGTGAAAGATAAATAAGTCCCCGACAACGGCGCCAAAAACTTGACAGGCGCAAACACACGTATAACGCAAGCGTACAGATCGTTCAAGTAGTATAAAAAGTTTCGATTCCACGAGGACTTAATATCTAATCTGTTTATTTTATGAGGTCAAATGATTACTAGTATCTAACAGTTTTTTGATTGATTTGGAAATGTGACGATTCTAAATTTAAAAAAAACAAGTAAATAAAATTGTTCGAAAGTAGGTTTAAGAAAATTCAATATTAAAAACTATCTAGGGTTGTGAATCTTTCCAATATTATTTAAAGATGAAATGGTTATCTTATAGTTGGGTAAAATATTGATTTATTAACCTGGAACACTAAATTATGTAAAAGCTTCTTCGATGGTCAACTACAAATATCCAGTATAACCCAATTGAACCATATGTCTATGTCAACCAAATTACCTGGATTCATTAAGATTAAGTTTCAATTATGGCTACCCCCGCCCGACAGGTATATTCCTATCCTGTAAGGAAATCTATTAAAGGGTTATTTATCCTCAAGGAAGATCGTGGACTATTGAGTCTAAGGTCTTAAACCTAAAATCTCTTTTCCAAGTTCATTTTAAGTTTACCAGTTCAATTTTATTAATGACCAGTTAATGAAAAAGCATTAAGATTAAGACTCAATAAATAAATCTTTATATTACCCAAACTATAATTTAACCCTATAAACCAGTGATATTGGAATTCATCACAACCCCAGATACTAACTTAGTTACGACACATAATTAGAGCTAATAAAAACTTAAAGTAAAAGACATAAAGTAAATATGCTGGAAAGTAATTGCAGTAAAGTAAAAGCTGAAAAGTAAATTACAATAAAATAAAATGCTAAGGTAAAAGGAATTATTTTTACTACTACTAATTTAGATATCTCCCATAATATAATATATAACTTGTGATAACATTACCAACCAGCCATATAGGCGGTAACCTGATTAAGTCAAATTAAGTCCAACCAGCTATTAAGCCGGTAAAAATATTTGTCCATGAACCTGCCATATAGGCGGTAAGAAAGTTAATTACCAACCGACCAATCTGGTGGTACCCTTGATTATTCAGGTTTAAATCAGATTAAAATGAATTACCAACCGACCAATAGAGCGGTATCATTTTTAAGTCAAATTTTAAATAGTGAATATTTTATATTTAAGGGAGATTAATCTAAATAGCAATAGTAAAAGAATTACCTTTCACCCTAGCAAAGGGAAGTTACCTCCTCATGGTAAATAGTAAAAACTGTAAAAATAAAGAAAGTAAATTACTATTATTACAAAACGTAATTAAAATTAATTACAAAACTTAAATTAAAAGAAACTAGAGAGAGAACTCCCTATTTACATCAAAGAAATGAGAGAGAATGGTACAACTGAAACTGAAATTTCGAGCTTAATTTATAGGCCTCGGTGGGCTCTAGGCGTCGCGACGCCAAGGCCTTTGGCGTCGCTACACCAGCTTCTTTTGGTCGTGGCATGCTGAGGTGATGACATGTGGCGATTCTGGATAAGGTGATAAGGTTACACATGGCAAGGTGGTTGGAGCTTAATTATTGTGACACGTGGTGGCTCGTGATTGGCTAATTTATCTGCCACGTTTCAGATAAGGATAAGTCAGTCAATAATTGATGCTGACGTGCCGCTGACGTGGCGACACGTGGCAATTTGACTGTCGGCACCATAGAATTGCGACACGTGGCACGCTGTGATTGGTTGATGATGACGTGGCAGCCACGTGGCACTTTGACTTGGTCACAGGTGAGGTGATGTGAATGTGACGTGGCAATGACGTGGAGTGACATGTGGTGACACGTGGCGATGGCGACTGTCGGCACCGTAGGATGATGACACATGGCACGACGCATGTTAGCAGATTGGCTGTGATGGTGACACGTGGCACGACGCACGTTAGCAAAGTCAAGTTTTCTCAGATTCTGATTTATGGACCCGGCGCACGTTAGCACTGTTCGGCGTACTTTAGGCGTTGCGACGCCAAGGGCTTGCGCGTCGCGACACAGAAAATTACCAAAATGCCATTTCTCCAATTTTCACTGTTTTGGTCCAAACCACTTCCAGAATGTCCTGAAACTTTATTTATCTACAAAATAAGACAAAACACATCAAAATATTCACAAGACTCAAAAACTGTACAAAATATTAGGTTAAATGAGTGGAAAATAGTGATATAATTTCCACTCATCACCGCCTATATGGCTGGTTGGTAAATATCACACAGATTTATATATTATAAAAAAGGAGATTTCTAAATTAGAAATAGTAAAGGTAGATTAATCTCACTTCAATTATAATATGGAAATTGTGATTTAATAATATGAATTAAAAATTGATTCCGCCTTATGGCTGGTTTTAATTATGTAACATAATGTGACCACCGCTATATGGCGTTTCAGTTTCAGATGTACCTTCCTCTCTAATTTCTCTGATGTAAATAGGGAGTTTTCTATCTCGTTTCTTTTAAATTTTAGTTTTGTAATTAATTTTAATTACGTTATGTAATAATAGTAATTTACTTTCTTTACTTTTTTATAGTTTTTACTATTCACCATGAGGAGGTAACTTCCCAATGCTAGGGTGAAAGGTAATTTTTTACTATTGCTATTTAGATTAATCTCCCTTAAAATAATATATTCACTATTTAAAATTTGACTTAAAAAGGATACCGCTATATTGGTCGGTTGGTAATTCATTTTAATCTGTTTTTAACCTGACTAATCAAGGATACCGCCAGATTGGTCGGTTGGTAATTAAATTTTCTTACCGCCTATATGGCATGTTTATTTTGGTTCCGCCTTTATGGCTGGTTGGACTTAATTTGACTTAATCAGGTTACCGCCTATATGGACGGTTGGTAAAATAATCACAAGTTAATATATTATATTAAGGGAGGTATCTAAATAGTAAATAGTAAAAGTTGATCCTTTTACCTTAGCATTTTATTTTATTGTAAATTACTTTTCAACTTTTACTTACCGCGATTACTTTTCAGCATTTTTTACTTTATGTCTTTTACTTTTAAGTTTTTTACTAGCCCTAGTTATCTGTCGTAACTAAGTTAGTTTATCTGGGGTTGTGATGAATTCTAATATCACCAGTTTATAAGGGGTTATTTTATAGTTTGGGTAATTTAAAGGTTTACTTATTAAGTCTTAAGCATAATGCTTCTTGTTGTCTGATCACCAATAAGATTGATGTGGTAAATCTAAAATAAACTTGACAAAGGAATTTTAGGTTTCAGCCTTAGACTTAATAGCCCACAATCTTCCTTGAGGATATATAACCCTTTAATAGATTTCCTTACAGGATAGACATATACCTATCGGGCGGGGGTAGCCATAATTAGAACTTAAACTTAATGAATCCAGATAATTTGGTTGACATAGACATATGGTTCAATTGGGTTAAACTGGGTATTTACGTCTGACCATCGACATAGGCTTTTGTATAATTAGTGTTTTCAGGTTAGTAAACCGATTTATTACACAACCATGAAATAACCACTTCATCTTTTAAAAGATATTAGAAAGATTCACAACCTAGATAGTTTTTAATATTGAATTTTCTTAAACCTACTTTTGTGCAATTTATTACTTGTTTTTAAATTTAGAATCATCACATTTCAAATCAATCAATCAACCTGTTAGATATTAGTAATCATTTGACCTCATAAAATTAATAGATTAGGTATTAAGTCCTCATGAGATCGATACTTTTTATACTACTTGAACGATATGTACGCTTGCGTTATACGTGTGTGTTTACGCCGTATAACGCACACGTATAATGCAAGCGCACGTATCATTCAAGTAGTATAAAAATATCGATCCCACGAGGACTTAATTCCTACTGTTGTTACAAATTATTGATACTATTTATTTACAGGTATCTAATTATAGGGAGAAGAGAATGATTGCTTTTGGTTGGTTGAATGTAGTTTTGCTAAATAAAATAAAAACAGACTCAAAATAAAATACTAAGGAAAATAAAAGAAAAGACTCAAGGATCTAGGGTCATGACTCCACACAATATTATTCCAAAGATGAATTGATTTTAAGGATTGCATCTTGTTTGTTTAAGTTTTTGTAATTTAAATTAAGTAATTTTTTTTAGTATTTTCAATTATGCAATTTTACTTTTTTGTAATAAAATTTTATTTTATTTTATTTTTGTTCTTTTATGTTCAGTAGTTAATTTACTGCTGGGGTAATGTGAAGCTTTTTACTTTTTAATTAGATTAATATCCCTTAATTATAATATATAAATTA
Organism: Zanthoxylum bungeanum; assembly: GCA_019454045.1. Lineage (NCBI taxonomy): Eukaryota > Viridiplantae > Streptophyta > Magnoliopsida > Sapindales > Rutaceae > Zanthoxylum > Zanthoxylum bungeanum. Next base: position 113,002 of record SKCR01018434.1, on the reverse strand, counting down.
TTTAAAACTTGACTTAATATGGATACCGCTATATTGGTTGGTTGGTAATTATTTTTAAACTGGTTTTAACCTGACTTAATGAGGATACCGCCTGGTTTGGTTGGTTGGTAATTAATTTGACTTAATTAGGATACCGCCTATATGGCTGGTTGGTAAATATCACACAGATTTATATATTATAATAAGGGAGATTTCTAAATAAGAATAGTAAAGTAGATTAGGTAGATAATCTCACTTCAATTATAATATGGAAATTATGATTTAATAATATGAATTAAAAGTTGATTCCGCCTTAATGGCTGGTTTTAATTATTAACATAATGTGACACCACCTATATGTTGGAGATTCTAAGGGTCCCAAGGATCATAAATCAAGCATGAACATGTGTGAATACAATCGAGAAGTCGCGAAATACTTACATCGAGCGGTTGAGCCACGCTTGAGGCAAGAAAAACGTTCACTGCCTCCATGGACTGCTCACGGCAGTGCAGTGGTGTCCTCACTGGTTCGGCCATTTTGAATCAACTTCCAAGCTCCAAGCTTCGTCATGGTGATTCCCGGCTCATGGGTGGACTTCTCTATCACCTTCTCATGTCTCTCGGAGTGCTAGCTCTCTTGATTTTGCCACAAAATCAAGCACTTTGCTTCTTTTTTTCCTTCAAAACTCACGGTCAAACCAGTAAATAAAAGAAGAAAATGACGTGAGAGAGATGAGCAATTTTGGCTCCAAAATGTGAACCAACGTGAGAGAGAGAGTTGTGAATTAATTAGTATTTGATTTCCAAAATCAAAAACTATACCAAATAATTAAACAATAATATATGTCACTCAAGCTATCAAAGCTTTTAAACAACTCCCATCAAGTCACATCTATCACTCAAGTTGTCAAGTCACATCACTCAAAGTGATAATGATTTGACGCTTGATGCGACTAATGATTTGACGCTTGATTTGACTTGCATGCCGCACTCGAATTCGAAATGCGAATGCGCTCGCAAATAATCCCGGGCTCGGGTTCGATAATCCAAATTAACGAATTTTCCGTTGCGTCGTAATTAAATGATTACGCCTAATGAAATCACTATTCACGTCGCTAAAGAATTAATTCTAAATTAATTCGTTCGCCCGAATTAAAATCTAATTTCAATTCCGCGTCGAAATCTAATTTCGTTAATATATCGAATATATTAATTTACCGATTAATTCCAAATTAATCGTTATCTCTCTTTTAATAATATTTTATCCCAGATAAAATATCTCAGCAATTAATCCCAGATTAATTTTCTCTCTCATCTAATTAATCCCAGATTAATAAAAGTGTGAGTCATACGTCATCGGTGAATCTTTGGGAAGCGACCCATGAGATCCCCCGATATGTTGGCAGTAAATTCGGTCATCGGACTATCCGAACACGTAAGTACCTCGTACTACATTTGTACCGATTTACAAGACAAGGTTGGCCTCTAGCAAAGCGCCATGCCTACCCAATTCTCCGGAAATATCCTTACAGGAATAAAGGATCTATATCAGGCGTAGTATACGTAGTATTGCGTATTTCTGTCCAGTATCGGATGATCACATGCAAGGCCTGGGGCTGGTGCAGTGTCTGCCCCGTACGAAGCATATATCGGATAACGAGCAACTAGTCTCTTTATTATCGGATAATCATGACCAAGTCATATTATCCTGACGGTTGCAACCTTTTATAGAGAACCAGTTCTGTATCCATGCGCGATCATCAACTCCATATGAATGGAGTGACACTTCCGTCTTGACATCACACCCAACACACTACGATTCTCAATATACCTAGCATTGGCGTACACAGAACCTGTTAAAGCCCTGACGACCTCAACCAAAAGTATATTGATTGTCGCAAGTATTAGCGGTGCAAGTCTCAGGTTAAGACCAAATACACCTACCATGATTTCGGATTTCCATAGACACATAGTCATACTACCAATGGAATTCCGAGAGGTCTTATCCAGAGCGAAGCTGTTTCCCATACCATCGGTGAAACACAACCTCCTATTACACTTGCATGAGTATCCTATACCCAAATATATGAGAACTATGTCGTTGTGCCCTCACAACTCGCACAAGTATAATACTAGTCTTTTACGCATTCATCGTGTCCAATCTCGATAATGTTCTGACTAAGGATATTTAATGATTTATCCTTCATGGATTGATACTGTCTCATATCATTCTCAATCCAGGAACAAATCACAGGGACCTCCTATCATTTATATATCTGGTGATCTAATCACAAATGATAAGAGTGCAATCTCCTTTGTCACATAGTTAATTTGTACAAAACACCATGATCTGTACAAATAGTGACGCTATGGGTCATAATTGTCCAACAATCTCCCACTTGGCCTATAGCCAGTCACTCGAGTGCTTGACACCCGAACTATGTACGGTTGGCTCAAATTGCTGAGAAAATCTTTCGTCGGCGGATTTGCATGATTATCGTCTGATGCGATTTATTCGATCATCACATCGCCACGATGTATGATCCGAACGAATAAGATGAATATCGAAGTATATATCTGGATCATTGATGAGACCATTAATTCTTTAGCCTGCGCTGACGCATAGCTCAGCTGCTAAAAGAATTATATCTAATCTAATTAGATTTTGTTATCGACCCAAATGCTTCTATTGCTGCCTCAGCTGCAGCAATAACCCGCATTTGTTGTTTATTCGGTAACACTATCTTGCTTGGAAGATTTCAAGCTCACTGTTCCGTTATTCAAACTTTGTATAGTACCATTTTATGACTTTTAGTCGTCTTTATCGGTTTAGGAAACTTGCTACAGTGATCCCAGTCACTTCAAGTTCTCCTTCTCCACAGATTAAGACTGCATCCTTAGTTCTCTAAGATACTAACGGATGTTCTTAACATCAATCCAGTGACTATCACTTGGATTGGCCTGATTGTGAATCCATATGCTCAAAGCGTATGAGACACCAGGTCGCGTACATTTTTCAATGTACGAGTTCTCGTAGAGTTTTCTCGAAAGCCACGCTTTCACCGATTGTATTATGGGAATATCATTTCCAAGAAATGACATATTATCATTATTTTATAGGACATTTATTGTCAGTGCGCTCCCATAACCCTCTTATATACACAAGAATCATTTTCGTTTTGAATTAAATCATAAACCATTATGATTACATCAAAACGATAATATTCCAAGAACCTAATGCTTGCTTCAATCCAAACATGGATCGAATAACCCGCAAACCTTGTTTGCTAGTTTTGGTACGATAAAACCGACAAGATGTTGTAAACATCCTCTGAAAGGTTTCCTTTTCAGGAAAGCGATTTTCCCGTTAAGCTGTCATATTTCATAAATGAAACATGCAACATTAGCAAGCATTATCCAAATGGATTTACCGTGGCAACAGGTAAAAGGTTGAATCGTAATCAACACAATGTTGATAACGATACCTTTCCACTAAAAGCCTATCTTTATATGTTGGTATGTTGCCATCCATTATGTCTTCCTTGAAGACTTATAAAGTACCAATAGGTACAATGCCTTGCGGTACATCAACTAGTTCTAAACTTGTTGATATACATGGAATCCATTCCGGACTCATGACACTTTGTCATAATAGGGAGTCGATACCTTGTATCACTTCCTCATACGCAGTCAGTTGGTATTCCTCAATAAGATAGACATCTTTATGAGGTGAGATCAGAAACCCATACCCCATGTTGTTTTCTGATTCTCTCCGACATACGCGGTTCTTGTGTATTCGAAGATTATGGTATAGTTCATCCTTTATGAACTATATGTGTTCCATTAAGGATTCGGTGCCTGAAACAATATCCCTTCGATTTTCATCGAGTTATATTATCCTCCCACTTACCACTGCATATAGGTATTCCTCTTAGGAAAACCGCATGGTGAGCAACAATCTAATTGTTCTCTAGTGAGTTGTATAAGTATATACTTATGGTATCCCTAGGATAACCTACAATTGGCACTAATCCAATTTGGGTTTTAGTTTGGTATTACCCAAACATATGCCTAGCATTCCCAAATATTTAGGAATTAGAAACCTGGTTTCTTTCCTATTCATATCCAATATGATATCTGTCAAACAGATTATTATGGAACCTTATTCTAAATAAGTTCTGCACTGATTATGCTTATCCGTTGAAGGAAATGGTAGCTCAGAGCGACTCATGATTAACCTTATCATGTCCAACAAAATTTGGTTACTCAGTTCGGACACACCGTCAAATTGACGTGTTCCTGGAGGAGTCCTCATTGAAAGAATACTATACTCTTTCAAGTATACTAGAAACTTATTGCTTAAGGTTTTCATCATGGTCTAACCGTGATGATTTAATACTTTAGCCGATGTGTTTGTCTATTTCGTGTCGAAACTTAAAAGTTTCCGATTTGTGTTCTTCAGAGAAACACATAACCATAACGCGATGCCACATCCGTAAAGGTCACGAAATATTCATATCCACATCTAACCTAGCTAGACATGGGCCCACTTGCTTCACTATGAACTAGGGCTAACAGATCGGTGGCATTTACAGTTTACCAAGTAAATAGTGTTATAGGCACATTGCCCAATAAACTAGATTCGTGGACTTTATTTGATTGGAATCAAATTAGTCCTAGTACCCACACTTCAAAAGTGCGGATATACGAGTCTTGTTTGATTGTGTCCCAGACAATAATGCCACATCAGTTTCTTCCGATCAAATCAGTTTGAGCTATTTATTTGTCATGTTATATATTTGAGATTTATTTATATTCAAAATATAAATGCTGTTATTCACATCTAATGTGTTTATCTCAATATCATTTTTATATAATGAAACACTTTAGTGTTCTAAAATATAAAGGTTCACCCGCAGCGGGTTAAACACTGATATAGAGATAATGTTTCTAGTCAAACTAGTTACATTATAACAGTTCCCTAATTTAAGTACACACCCGAGGGTAGTTCCTAAAATTAGGTATCTACGGTTAAAACAGCGACTTTCGTCCTGTTTCCAATTCGCAGATTAAATCTCTACTTGAAGTCAGTATCCTGCTCAAAGCAGATTCAGAACATCAATACATATATTTTATGTACCATACTAAGTATTTAAAATCAAATTTTAATACTAGTAGTGAACATATTTATATGACAATCATATTTGAAGTAAGAGCCTTGCTGGTCTTTAATTCTTTCATGTCTGCTTTGTCCAAACGGCAGTCACGCTTCCGGGGTCCCCGTTTGCCACATTTAGGCAGACATTTTGGGATATGTCCTTTATCTTCCCAGAAGATTATAATGATATTGCCTTTGCCTTTTTCAACACTCCAGAAGCCTTTGGCCTAGCCTCGACCTTCTAGAATATCAAAGTAAAGTGCGACTAGCGCTACTTGCCTAATTGCAAAGTTTGACTTTATCTCATTGAGAATAGTCATTACCCTCCAAGAGTTTACTATTGCAATATTAGTACTTCTAAAATCTAAAATAGATCTTTGAAGATCTTTCAATTTCTTTATCATAGTTTATGGATCTAATCCTTAGTTCTGATTCAGAAATTAAGGAGTCTACTGCGATAAGCTTAATGGATTAAGCACTAAAGTTATCATTACATGAATCTTCAAAGATTATGCTCGACTATTTGCTTAACTCTGGGCTTTAGGCCTAATATGTTATTTTATCAAATAAAGTAACTTATTATTTTCCAGGACCATCATGAAATTTTATTCCCAATTTGAAAATTAAACCATTTAAATACATTTTCCCTAGGATTATGTTTTAAATGTCAATCTTTCATTTTTATATTGATTTAATAGTCCAACTATTTAATCAACGATTTGTGGTACTATATATTATAATGATTATTATAGTCCAACTATACAATCAAATATAATTTAAATCAATTAATCTCAATTATATTGATTACTATAGTCCAACTATAAAATCAACTATTAATTGAAATTAATTAATTCAAATATATTGATTACTATAATCCAATTATATAATCAACTATAATACAGTCCAACTGTTAATTAAAACAACAATTTAAATATTAGTCCAACTAACATTAATTGACGAATGATATTTGAATGAGCGTGTATGGCAAGTAATTAAACGAATATTGCAAATTCAATTCTTGCCTCCCACTATTTTTCGGCGAGCCTCTAACCCTCTGTCGAGTACTCGGGAAACCGTGTTTCCTAGTGGGCTAGGATCCCGTTAAATATCACACAATCTTGACTTTGGCCAACAAATTGTATGATAATTAACTAGGTAGATCTCTAAGATCGATTGGATCCAATCCAATTCCTAGAATCTGTAGGGGGACATCCAAGTCCGAAACATATATCTTATATATGCCAATACATCCAATGTATTACCTAACCATTTTCGTCTGAATCAACTAAGCCTTGGCTTTGGCACAACAAACTTAGTGATCCCAGTCAAGCGCGACCCATTGACCATGGAAAGCTTCGTAATCAATGTCGAAGGACAAGAAGTGGTCTTGACTTTGGCCAACAAACCACAACTTGGACAAGACACTGACATGTAACAAAGCTCTCGTGATTCAAACACATCCTCGACGGACAAAGGCCTTGACTTTGGCCAACAAGCCAATGCCAGTCTCGGATCTTGAGTGAGAATCACTCAATGGAGGAAAAGCTTAATATTGTTTGAGGGTTTTTCGCGTGCAAATTGGCAACCAATTTATTATCTTTGTTAAGGTCTCTCATCATCATACACCTTTAAACATGCATTCTAAACACATAATAAAGCGCATATGTAAAATAATAATGATATGCGGATGGATACTTTACACATTGATCCTAGATCAAATCTCTCCATTTATCTCTCCCGCTAGCACAAATTTACTTCTACCCGTTACACTACACTTCTAAAGAAACCTCATTTACATTGAGGGGAATAGGTGAGAAGAGAATACAAAGAATAGGAGGTAATAAGGCTAGACACGTAGGTCCAATTAATAAATTCCAAATTTATTACAACAATTTCTAAAATTGCCCACCCATCTAATATCCATCCGATATACATTATTCATGCATCGCAACCATGTATTCACACAAGCATGTTATCAATCAATCTAATCAAATTAATTAATCTGATAATTAGTGATCATCCAATGTTCAAACAACGATTTGATTTTGCTCTCGAGTCAAACTCGTTTTTGCGAATAAGTCTCAAAGTACGAATTCTCGAATTAAATTAAACTACATCATTAAATCCAATTTAATATGCATTAAATTCTAATTCACTATTTAATTCCAAATTAAATATCACACTTTATTTACGAACCTTTACGACTTAAATTCCAAATTTAATCGTTACGGGTCTCAAAGCCCGTTTAACGTCCAACGTTAATTTAATTAAAGTCCAATGGGCTTTTAATTAATTTCTTAAGGCGTGGACTTTTGGTCAACTCGGGTCAAACCGAATAACCAAAATCCAATCCGGGAGTTACTCCATAAGCCTAGAAATCAATCTTGGCCCAATTAACCTTTAAAGGTCCATTAAGTCGCATTTGGGCTTTATGGAAGCGGTTTTGGGCCCAATTGGATCCAATCCAATTTGCATTAACCCAACTTTGTACAACAAAGCCCAAAAAGCCCATTTACAACATTTCAAGCCCAATTTCCAAAATTAGCCCAATTAACTAAATTACTAAAATCCAATTTTACAATTTAATTAATCAAAGTGCATTAAGATAATTAATCACCCAAATCATTATTTCCAAAACACAAATTAGGCTAATTAATCATGCTCATCTACATCAATTAGTGTCCAACACAAATTAACAAAAATCAAACCTAATTACATGCTCTTATGCTCTCGGCAATTTGGGGATTTTACGTCCGATTCGAATTCAATCCAATTAATTCCACAATCGACATTAAATCATATTCCCGAATGATTTCCAACACATCCAATTGTCAAAAATCAAAAATCCCAAGACATTTTAGGGCACTAAACTTTCGGCCATGACCAAAATATTGGGGAAATTTGTTCCAAACACAATTTCAACAAATTGATCCAATCAATCCTTAATTCAAACACATTTAAGCATACTAATCCATCCAATTTCATTAATCATGCTCAAAATCAAGTTTGCCCAATTTCAAGCCCTAAATAATTTTCATGCTTTTAACCAAGCTCTTGATACCATTATTGGAGATTCTAAGGGTCCTAATGATCATAAATCAAGCATGAACATGTGTGAATACAATCGAGAAGTTGCGGAATACTTACATCGAGCGGTTGAGCGACGCTTGAGGCAACAAAAACGTTCATTGCCCTCAATGGACTGCTCACGGTAGTGTAGTGGTGTCCTCACTGGTTCGGCCATTTTGAATCAACTTCCAAGCTTCAAGCTTCGTCGTGGTGATTCCCGGCTCATGGGTGGACTTCCCTATCACCTTCGCATGTCTCTCGGAGTGCTAGCTCTCTTGATTTTGCCACAAAATCAAGCGCTTTGCTTCCCTTTTTCCTTCAAAACTCACGGTCAAACCAGTGAATGAAAAAAAGAAAATGGCGTGAGAGAGATGAGCAATTTTGGCTCCAAAATGTGAACCAACGTGAGAGAGAGAGAGTTGTGAATTAATTAGTATTTGATTTCCAAAATAAAAACATATACCAAATAATTAAATAATAATATATGTCACTCAAGCTATCAAAAGCTTTTAAACAACTCCCATCAAGTCACATCTATCACTCAAGTTGTCAAGTCACATCACTCAAAGTGACAAGTGATTTGACACTTGATGCGAGTAATGATTTGACGCTTGATTTGACTTGCGTGTCGCACTAGAATTCGAAATGCAAATGCACTCGCAAATAATCCCGGGCTCGGGTTCGATAATTCCAAATTAATGAATTTTCCGTTGTGTCGTAATTAAATGATTACGCCTATCGAAATCACTATTCACGTCGCTAACGAATTAATTCTAAATTAATTCGTTCGCCCGAATTAAAATCTAATTTCAATTCCGCGTCGAAATCTAATTTCGTTTAATATACCGATTAATTCCAAATTAAAATTAGATGGAAGGCGTATGTGGTCTTAACCTGAGACTTGCATCGCTAATACTTGCGACAATCAGTATACTTTCGTTTTGGTCGTCCGAAGCTTTAACAGGTTATGTGTACGCCTCTTCTGGGTTTACTGAGAATCGTAGTGTATGGGGTGTGATGTCAAGATGGAAGTATCACTTCAGTCATATGGAGAAGATGATCACACATGGATACATAACTAGTACTTTAATATGCTGAAGCTATCGGGATAATATGACTAGGTCATGATTATCCGATTAAAAAGACTAGTTGCTAGTGATCCGATATATACTTCGTACGGGGCAGACACAATTCCAGCCCTAGGCCAGCATGTGACATACGATACTGGATCATATTACGCAATAGATAGTATATTACGCCTGATACAGATATATATATTCCATGTTGAATATAATTTTGGACAAATGGGTAAGCATGATGCTTTGCTAGAAGCCAACCATATCTTGTATATCGGTAAGAACGTGGTACTGGGTACGCACGTGTTCAGATAGTCCGATAATTGTATTTAATGCCAACATATCCAGTGATCTCTTGGTCGCTTCCCAAAGATTCACCGATGATATTTGACTCGAACAGAATTAATCTGGGATTAATTATGAGAGAGAAAATTAATCTGGGATTAATTACGGCAAGAATTTATCTGGGATAAAATTCGAATAGAAGAGAGAAAGCGATTAATTTGGAATTAATCGATTAAATAATATATTGGATATATTAATTGAAATCGGATTTCAATGCTGAATTAAAATTAGATTTTAATTCGGGCGAACGAATTAATTTGGAATTAATTCGTAAGCGACTTTCGTAATAATTTTGCTAGGCATTATTATTTAATTAAATTGGATTTAATTACGTCGCAATGGAAAATTCGTTTAATTGAATTAAACGAACCCGAGCCCGAAGTGTGTAGTCTCACCCAACTTGAATTTTGAATTTAAGTATGGGACCCACTAACTTACATCACTAGTCAATCTAGTTGATGGAATTGGTTGAGAGCATTTAATGGAAACTTGGTCAACACACTTTGACTTTTGCTTTTGGAAAAGAATATACACTTTTTTGGAAAAGAAATTGGTAATTTGTTGTTTGAAAACAAAATACAAAACAAAAAAATTCTCTCACATTCCTCTACCAAAACCGTGACCTTCTCCTTCTTCCTTAGAGATTTTGTTGCAAAATTTCAACCTTGCTAGCACATAGAGAGTCAAGTGAAGGTGATAGGGAAACTCACCCAAGAGTTTGGAACTCAACTTCAAAGCTTGGAGCTACCTCAAGATACAAAAGTTTTGAAATCCAACATCCGATCATTGTAAGTTTTTTCCGCAAACTTCATTTATATTCACACAATAATCACGCTTAGAGATCCCGTGGCATGTCTAGGACACTAACAGAGAGCCCTCACATTAATGGTAGATTCATGTGGCTGACGTTATGAGATTGGTGTAACAATAGAAGTTGCCCCAGTAAATAAAGGGATTGAGAATTCATTGTAAGAGTTGGCTAATTTATCTCTCAACTTGTAAAATAGAGAGCAAAAGCTTCAGTGTAAGAGTGAGCTTGTAAGAGGTCGGTCAGACCAGCTCAAGAGATAGGCAGGTCGGTCATACCCGACCACGTTATAAAAGCATCATTTTCCTTGCCCGTGGACGTAGGTTGGATCTATTACGTCGAACCACGTTAAACCCTCTATTCTATCTGTGTGTTTTCTCATCTTTTGCTAAGTTTACATTTAGTTCCCAACAAACCAAACAAATTCATAGTTGAGGGAGGATTGTTCGAGGAGTGAGTTTACCGATTTGTCCCTTAGAATTAAAATCAGCCGTCAACAAATCACTTTTAAAATATATCTACTAAACATATTTCGAGTACTAAATTTTTAAATAAATGATTATTTGATAACTTAAAACAACCTCAAACATGTTCGTAATGCTCATTGGTAGCTGATATTTTATAATTGGTGTTCGTGTTGAAACTAACAATTACTTTCAAAATTTGAAAATTTGAAATCATAATGATATGTACATACTCTATTTTTTGAATCGTTGGAAACCATAACGTCAAATCACTCCTTCCGGGCTTAATCGAAACAGGTAAAATCCCAAGTTGTCACAAGCTCTTATAAGAAACGCACTCTCTGGATTCGAACCCAGGACCTCAAGGTGATAAGTGCTCAATTAATTTTTATGATGCCTTGAGTAGGTGATATAGGTTAGACTTGTAAGCACTTAAAAGTAGGTTCTAGCATTAAGAGCCTAGGTAGTTGAAAATGTGACTAGTTGAGAAATTATTTGAAGATGAATGACTTTTTACTTAGATATATGTCTCTGTTTACAATTATTTATGATATATGTTATGGTTAGAGCAAAGAAAGAAAAATAAGAGAGAGATCATTTGAAAAAATGAAAGGAGCAGAAAAGAAAAAAATACTTTGAAAAAAAAGAAGATAAACCGCCTATAACCGATAAGCATGAAGCTACCATTGGGCGAATGTTAGGACCACCATGAGGAGAAATGCTACCTTAAAGGATAAGTGAGTCAAAGATTAAGAAAGAGAGAAGTCATACCATATCGAGCTTAATAGGCAAATACATATAATTTCTTTTGAGATATCTAGGTTGGTTTGACCCATCGGATTCCAATTTTTGAGATGAAATCACTGAGTTGGATTTCTCAGGATTTGAGCTGTGACCAAACCTTTACACACACACACTGTGAGTCTGGCTTAGATAATTTATTCGAGAACTTGGATTTAAGTTGCATTGAGTACTTTGAAGGTTCTCTGATTTCATTAGCAGGTATTTTTTAGGATAATATTATATGTAAATACTAGGAATGTTTTAGTTGTTTCTCTATTTTTTTTCATGATTGCATGCGTGTGTGAATGATGTTTTTGGGTGTCGTTTTCAGCCCTCACGAGACTATAACTCGTCCACTAGGGCCGCCTATGGGTTTAAAGGCTTGTTGCTTTCGCTAAATACAATCGTGATCCATGCGAAAATGGCTTAACTAATTTAGTTACTTTTGTTTGTTTATTTTTATTTAATTTTTATTTAGTCTTTTCCTCGGGAAAACAAAATCTTAAGTTTTGGGTATTTGATAAGTGTGATTTATAACCACTTATTCATACATTTTGTTAGGTTTCATGTCATTTCATGTGTTTTGTAGTTTGTTTTATGTTTTATTGATAGGAAGTATTAGAGCATGGATCTTGAGGTTAACGTACGTGTTTTGGGAGCTTAAGGAAGCAAACGAAGCACGCAATAAAGCAAAAAATGCAGAGAAAACAAGTCATCCTGGTAGAGAGGATGGATTCGTGACGCCACTTATTGCACCGCGACGCCACCGGTATGAAGAAAAACATCATGAATTCCTAAGAAACTGGCGTCACGACGCCCCAGATGAATTTCAGAGTAAGGAATCTGTTTTCTACATGTAGAAAGACTCCATGACTTCCCTATAAATACATAAGTGCGTCCAAATCCCTAAAAAGGAACATTAGACACAACTAGAGATCTGTAAAGACATAATTTATAGAGATCCAAAGAAGAAGATTGAAGAACAATAAGAGAAAATGAAGGCGGTGATGTCCGAAGATGATGGGATTTGATTCGAGTTTTATCTTCTAGTTTCTTTCTTCAAACTCTAAGGATGTTCAATATGTTCTTGACTCCATTTTCATTACTTTTCTATTTAGTAATGAACTAAATTTCTTATTCTAGAGGATGATGTAGCCTATGCTTGAACCTTTGTGTTGATTGCTAATTAACTATTATGAAGTTTCAATGCAGTTTATTTATATTTTCTTGTGTTTAATGTTTGTGGTTTGTTGGCCACAAATTAGATGATTGCGTGTTTGGAATCTATCACTCAGGAGAGATGATTGTGAATAGGATCTAGAAAATATAACCTAAGAATAATTTTTATTTTCACTCGGCACTCGGGAGATGAAGTAGAATAATTTAGGATTCTTGGATTATAAACTAAGAAATTGAGTAATTATTAGTTGGCATGACAAATACATATGAGATAATTAGGAGAAATCATACACTAGAATCTATCTCATCCTGATTTTCCTTAATTAAACATTTTGATTTCTCATTTCTTTAGTTTTTAGCTTTAATTTAGTTTAATTTAAATTGATTATAAATAAAGTTTAGTTTATTAATTATATTACTTAGTGTGAATTCTATTTCAATCCATATGGGTTCGACACTTTTTATTCATTTTTTACTAAAATTTGACACTGTATACTTGCAGTACGAAAATCTTACAACAACGATGAAGAAGAAAAATATTCTTTATTGTTGAGGATGAAGGGGAAAACGTGAGGTTAGAGAGAAGGTGAATAATAGTTGTTTATATCCCAATGAGCGGATTTTTTTTTTTTGTAATTAAAATTATAACAACAATTAAACACATGGCAAAAATCTATACTACTCTCAAAATTGTACAATGCAACTAGAAAAACACGTGCTTTTGACTTAGTTCTTGTTGAAATTTGGAAAAATATCCAACATGAAAGTCGTAGATATTTGTTTAAGATTTTCGACGACATAAATATCATCAAAAATGGATATTGATAACTCAAGTTATAGCCAAAATACTAAAGGCTGTCTGATACGTGATAGAAAACTAATCACGTAGCGGAACTGTAAATAATTTATCGGGTTCTCAAAAAATGATTTCACAAATACCAATACACTCAAGCATGATTTTATGATACTTAATATATCTCACATGTCAAAAATATTTACCGGCGTCATGTCGGGATGACCAGGATGTTACAATCCAGCACCGCGTAAGCAGAGGAACATGACCATGAAATAAGGCTATGAGGATGATCAGTGCCCCATGAGGCAACATGAGCATACCTAGAATGCTAAACATGAAGGAGTGATAATCTACTGGTGCTTTGAAAATATTTTTATACTTGTTTTTGTAAATCATTTTCTAAAACTTAAAATGAAATTCATGAGAGAAAAACATTAATGAGGAACATGAATTGAAAACTCATAAACTCCGAATAAATTTTCTAACCAATACCTCTACATGGGTCACATATAATGAAAATTTAACTTGTGAACATGTAACATGAAAACATAAATTGAAATATGAACTATGAACATGTGACGCATATCGTAAACTGAAATGTAAATTGAGCTGAATACATGAGCTAAAAACGTAAACTTAATAACATGACCTGAAAACATAAACTGAATGCATAAATTGAAAATGTAATTAAATACATAGGCTGGAAACATAAACTAAATACAAGTTATGTAAAACATATATCATAGTACATACTCTGAGAATGAAGGATATTGAAAATGTAAATAACTTGAAGACATAAGGAAATTAGTAATATTCACTCACTGAATTGACGTCCTAACATTGGCGTGTCTGAATGCAATTAGAGGAACTCCTATGTACAATCTACCATATGTTCAAGTATATTTATCATACTCGAACATAACATATCTAAACATGATTGTGACGTGACATGCTCGTGACATGCTTGTGAGTCATTTCAACATAACTAACATGATTTTAACTTGATACATCTCCATAATGTGAGACTTATGCATGTTTGTACCAAACCACCCAAACCCATGGCCATAACCAACCTAAACCTGTGACGATTTATTCAACTTAAACCATGTATATTTCATGCTAGTAAACACTTATTTAACCCTCTCAAAAGTCATAGACTTCATAATATGCCAAAACCCTCAAATCATAGGGTTTCCTCATGACCGGCGTAAACACACGCGTATAACGCAAGCGCACGTATCGTTCAAGTAGTATAAAAAGTATCGATCCCACGAGGACTTAATACCTAAGCTATTAATTTTATGAGGTCAAATGATTACTAGTATCTAACATGTTGTTTAATTGATTTGAAAATGTGACGATTCTAAATTTAAAAACAAGTAAATAATATTATTCGAAAGTAGGTTTAAGAAAATTCAATATTAAAAACTTTATAGGGTTGTGATTTCTTCCAATATCATTTTAAAGATAAAATGGTTATTTTATGTTTGTGTAATTAATCGGTTTACTAACCTGCAACACTAAATTATGTGAAAGCCTCTGTCGATGGTCAGACGCAAATACCCAATTTAACCCAATTGAACCATATGTCTATGTCAACCAAATTATCTGGATTCATTAAGCTTAAGTTCCAATTATGGCTACCCCCGCCCGACAGGTATATGTCTATCCTGTAAGGAAATCTATTAAGGGTTATCTATCCTCAAGGAATATCGTGGGCTATTAAGTTTAAGGCTGAAACCTAAAATCCCTATGTCTAGTTCATTTTAGATTTACCAGATCAATCTTATTAGTGGCCAATTAACATGACGCATTAGGCTTAAGACTTAATAAGTAAACCTTTAAATTACCCAAACTATAAAATAACCCCTTATAAACCGGTGATATTAAAAGTCATCACAACCCCAGATAACTAATTTAGTTACAACACATAACTAGGGCTAGTAAAAACTTGAAAGTAAAAGACATAAAGTAAAAATGCTGAAAAGTAATTACGGTAAAGTAAAAGTTGAAAAGTAAATTGCAATAAAATAAAATGCTAAGGTAAAAGGATCAACTTTTAATACTACTAATTTAGATATCTCCCTTAATATAATATATTAACTTGTGATTATTTTACCAACCAGCCATATAGGCGGTAACCTGATTAAGTCAAATTAAGTCCAACCAGCCATAAAGGCGGAACCAAAATAAACCTGCCATATAGGCGGTAAGAAAATTTAATTACCAACCGACCAATCTGGCGGTATCCTTGATTAGTCAGGTTTAAACCAGATTAAAATGAATTACCAACAGACCAATATAGCGGTATCCTTTTTAAGTCAATATTTTAAATAGTGAATATATTATATTTAAGGGAGATTAATCTAAATAACAATAGTAAAAGAATTACATTTCACCCTAATGATGAGTGATAATTATATCACTATTCCCCACTCATTTAACCTAATATTTTGTATAGTTTCTCGGGTTTTGTGAATGTTTTGATGTGTTTTATTTTTATTTTGCAGATAAATAAAGTTTGGCAAGCATTGGAAGCAATTTGGGGCCAAAACAGTGAAAATGGGCGAAAAGGGCATTTTTGTAATTTGGCCGTGTCGCGACGAGCAAACCTTATGTGTCACGACGTCTAACGTGCGCCGCCTGCTAACTTGTGCCAGACACATGGACCAGTCAGAAGAAATTTGCTAAAATACATCGGATGCTAACGTACGCCGATCATACTAACGTGCGACGTGACACGTGTCATCATCAGAATCGATCATGCTAAAATGCGCCTGGACACGTGTCGTGATTCTATGGTGCCGACACTCCGCGTGATACGTGTCACCTTATGAATGGACTGAATCATCGGTGAATCATCTTCTGCCACGTGTCAAGATGCCATTGGACTGAATCTTACCGCGTGCCACGTGTCGAAATCCTATTGGGCCGATGAAATACGCGTCAATAGTCAACAAGTCAAGCTGCGTAGACCAAGTCAACAGAGCCAGCGTCGCGACGCAAAAAGGAAGTTGGCGTTGCGACGCCAGACGCAGAATTTGCCTATAAATTGAGGCCTTCCGCATTCATTTCTCTTGTGCTTTCCTTGGGATTTTTTCCCTGATTTCATAGGAAGCATCTAGTTTTGTAATAATAAAATTATGTATTTTTATTTTTAGTTTTTATTACAGCTTTTTATTTATTTACATTATGTTTTGTAGTTAAATTTCTGCTGGGGTAAAAGGTGAAACCTTTAATATAATTATCTAGGTAAATCTCATTTAATTATAATTTATAAATTATAATTTAACCGGATTAATTAATGTCAGACTTTATTACCGCCTATATGGTCGGGTTAAATATAAATTACTTTACCGCCTATATAGCTGGTCTTTATGTGACAGATAATTACCGCCTACATGGCTGGTGTAGTTGGGCTAAATAGATTACCGCCTATATGGCTGATTTTAATTATTTAACATTTTTAATTACTGAGAAAGCAGAACATAAAATAATTTATATATTATAATAAGTGAGATTCCTAGATAAGAAATATTAAATATGGATCCTCTAACCCCAGCATTTTATTTTTATTCTAGGGAAGTGGTGAAACAAAATATCCACACTTAACAATTGATTTTCTTTTTATGGGTAATTCTTTAGTTTGTTTATTGAGTCTTAAGCTTAATGCTTCTTGTTGTCTGATCGCCAATAAGATTGATGTGGTAAACTTAAAATGAACTAGACATAGGGATTTTAGGTTTCAGCCTTAGATTCAATAGCCCACGATCTTCTTTGAGGATAGATAACCCTTTAATAGATTTCCTTACAGGATAGACATATACCTGTCGGGCGGGGGTAGCCATAATTGGAACTTGATCTTAATGAATCCAGGTAATTTGGTTGACATAGGAATATGGTTCAATTGGGTTATACTGGGTATTTGCGTCTGACAATCGGAAGAGGCTTTTGCATATCATCGTGTTCCAGGTTAGCAAATTAATTTATTACACATAAATAAGAGAGTCAATTCATCTTCTAATAATATTGTGTGGAGTCACGACCCTAGATCCTTGAGTCTTTTATTTTATTTTCCTTAGTATTTTCTTTTGAGTCTGTTTTTATTTTATTTTGCAAAACCACATTCAACCACCAAAAGCAGTCAATTCCCTTCTCATTATAATTAGATACCTGTAAATAAATAGTATCTATAATTAATAACAACAGTAAGAATTAAGTCTTCGTGGGATCGATATTTTTATACTACTTGAACGATACGTGCGCTTGCGTTATACGTGTGTGTTTATGCCGGTCAAGTTTTTGGTGCCGTTGCCGGGGACTTATATTTCTTGAGTTATTAATTTTAAAGCTATCTAATTTACTTGTATCTAATTTTCTTTATTTTCATCTGTAATCTTTATTTCCTTATTTTGTTTTCAGGTGGTTGAAAAATGGAACATTATTGGGAGATCGAGAGATCACGAGCTTTACTAGAAGATACACCCCAAATCTGGGAGCAACAATCCGATTTTCTGAGGCCTGTTGACCAGCCCAACAACTATCACTGGATGTCAAAATCAAGCAATTCTACATTTGCTCAACAGAATGAAATGGGGAGATGTGTAATATGTGATGGTAACCACCCGAGCAATCGATGTATATACCTTTCAGAGTGGCAGAATTATTGGAATCATTCAAGGTACGAAGAACCATCATATTTTCCATCTTATCCACCATCTACCTTCGATTTCCATCAACAATCAGAACCATCAAATGAAGATCAGATGATTGACATGCTCAAAGATTGGTTTAAGAAACGAGACGAAGAGTTGGATACGATGCTTGAAACATACCAGAATCAACTCAAAAGTATTCAGAGACAATCAGAATTCATTCAGAGATTGACAGATCAGACGAGACAATTAACAGAAAACCAGAACTACATACCTCAAGAGCCAGTTTCAGATGACACTGATGAAGCCTTCAAGTACCAATCATTTCACAATAACACTTCGACAGAGGAGGAGGCTGAGCAATATCAACAACCAGAGGTATCAGTTCAGGAGCCCGAACCGGCAAAGTCTCGATTTGATTTTTATTATTTTGACTTTGACGATGATGAAACTGAGCTGTTGGTACCAACTGCATCAACACTTGAGGATGGAATTATGTATCCTCAAAATGAAGATCTTGGAGCATCCATTGCACAAATGTTTGAAGAAGATCTACCTGAGCCAATCATTTCACCCATATCAGAGGATGAAGACCTAAAATCTAACATTTCTTTTCATCCTCAGGTTGACAATTTTGAAGCATGCATTTTCATATGACAGATGAAAAATTGAATGCGGAAATCCTAAAATACATCTGTAAGAAAAGGTGGAGCAAGAAGCAGAGCAAATGGATGAGCAAATGTCTGAACTTATTAAAGATCCAGTGCATTCATGGGAAACATCACTTTTTTGGGGAGTACAATTTAGAGAAATCACCCAAAAGCTTGACAGAATGGAACTTCCATTCCAAGTCAAGCACCATACGAGACCTCCTGATTTTCTTTCTTTGTTTTCAGGAACCACTGCAGCAACAAAGGTTAAAAAGGTGGCACGAGCAAGAAATAAAACAAAAGTCTTTTTGCCCCTTTACTGTTGGAAGAGACCATTCAAAAGCAATGCTAATAGGATTATCTTTAATCGGACATCCAAAAGGACACTGAAACCGCCTTGACAGATGGATTTCAGTCACGTCTGGCTAAATACGAAAAATTTAGCGCTAGCAGGGAGGCAACCCATGCAATTTGTTGTAATTTGTTTTCATATTTTGTGTGAACTTTTTAATTTTGTGTGTTAGTTTTGTAGGAAAAATAAAAACGGAATTTTTCAGGACAAAGCAAGCCAGTGCAAGCGGGATTTTCACAAAATAAAAATTTGACAAAATCACGAAGATATAAAGTCAATCCATTAGAGACGGCCGAGTAAGGAGTCAGCTCTTGAGACGCGTCCCAGTGGATGTATCTGTCGAAAGACTTGGTTTTGCCAAAAAAAAAAAAAACCGAGCTTCGCGACGCAAGAATCAATTTGGCGTCGCGACGCGCGTTCGGTAACAGGTCAAAAACTAACAGCCACCACACACAGATCTCACTCCTCCTCCTTCAACATTTCACAATTTTCTCTCAACACCACCAATCAGCACTTGCACAGCCATCACCGAACCACTACCGAACTCAGCCACTGCCGTGAGCCACCATCAAACCGAGATTCACAGTGCTGCAACCGAAACCGAGATCTGCCCAGAAACCGTGAGCCTACAGCTGATTCAACTACCACCGAGATCCACCGGCCGTACCCACTGAGACACCACTAACCGACAAGCCACTGAGCCATTTCGAGCCACCCACTACCGAAATCAGTCATAACCGAACCACCGATGAACTTTCACCGAGATTTCAAACCACCATCTTCACTGAAACCACCACCACAACCCACGACCAACTGACCCGAAGCCGAGATCTACCACTGCCGAAGCCAAGATCTGCCGTGAGCCACCACCGAGCCTTTGCCGAGCCTTCACTGAAACAACCACAGCCGTGAACCACCCTTACCGAGACACCCACTGCTGAGATATAGCCGAACCCATCAAGAGACCACCACAGAACCAGAAGCCGAGACCAGTGACAAAACACTCACCACCGAGATCCGACCGAGATCCGCCACTTCCAAGCCCAAAACCGAGGAAACGAAGGTCCGAATTTCTGAATTATTAACATAAAAATTTGAAAAAATTAATTTGATAATTTGTGAGGAATTGGAAGTGTTGGATCTGATTTGTTGGACATTGGAAGTGTTGGAAGTGTATTGGATTGATTCATATTTTTGGGGGCGAAGTTGGGATTTGTGTGTTGATAGTTTTAGGGTGTATTATGGGAAACTCTGAGTTTTTAGGGGAGACTCTGCCGAAAATTCTGTGAAAATGCCGCTGAAAAGATCCAGGGCATCGACTTATGCCGCACCTACTTTCGATGATTTTAAATTCGTATCAGCCGCTGCGGAGAAGAGATATGAGGACGGAATAACCCGGAAACACCACATTATGGAGAGGGGATTTGATATCAACCCAGGGTTATTTCCAGATATTGACAGGATTATCACAGATCGGCACTGGCGAAAGCTTTGTCAGCAGCCTCACCCCACCTATGCAGCTATTGTACGGGAGTTTTACGCAAATGCTTATGAGCATCGTGCGTGTGTGGTAATGGTGAGAGGTCGACAGATATCATTTGATTCCTCAACGATTAACAGATTTTATGACATTCCTGAGATGGAGGAAGATGAGTATTCTGCGGTGATGGAGAGCATTGATATCACTCATCTCACAGAGACTTTATGTGTTCCAAATGCTGCTTGGGTCATGAGTAGCAGTGGAGAATATATGAAGATGAGTTCGAAATTGCTGAAGCCTGAGGCAAAAGTGTAGTTCCACTTCATGACTAGAACTTTGCTACCGGGATCTCACATCACATATGTCACGAAGGAACGTATGATATTATTATACTGCATTCTGGAGGGTTATACGATTAATGTTGGTCAGCTGATTTCGACCAACATCCCTTGGGCTGCAAGATCGACACAGGCTGGCTTGTTTTATTGTTATTTGATTTCATCACTTTGCACACAGGCCAGGGTTCCTGTAGAACCAAGAGAGGAATTAACGCAGCCCATGACAGCAATAACTACCAGAATTATCCAACAATTTCACACAGAGAGACAGGCTCCTGCAGCACCATCTTCTTCCTCACAGCAACAACAACAACAACCTCAGCCACCACGAAGAACATCACGGCCTCGCTCTTATTCAGAACGAATGGATCGATTGGAGGAGTGTGTGGACTATCTTACTGATTATAATATTGCAATTGGTCAGGCGTTTCAACAAATGGCGCGAGACTTGCATATCACTATTCCACAGTTTCCAGATCCACCAGAGGACAACGATGACGAGGAGGCCGACGATTGAACTCAGGTACTATTGTTCCCCTCTTTTTATTTATGTTTTGTAACGCATTGGGGACAATGCTAAGTTTAGGTTTGGCGGTATGGGTCTATTTTTAAATTTTTTCAAAAATTCCGTTAAAATTTTTTGTGTGTTTGATTTTAGTAATTTTATTTTTTCGTATTTTACATCGTTGTGTGTTTTTAAAATCGAAAAAACCAAAAAAAAAATATGTGTCTGATGATTTAATTGTTTGTTTAGCTAAAAATTTTTAGGAAAAGATAAATGCTAATTTCACTTTTATCCCTAATTTGAAATTCTTATCTAAGTCAGACTCGTGCGCACTTTTAAAATAGTCTCGAAAGCAGTTAGATAATAAGGAATTAACAAAATGACTAGTTAAAATAATCGGTGGTTGATGAATGACCGTTTGTCTGAGTTTCTGTTTCTGTTTGCATTTATTATGTGAGGTATGTAAAAAAAAGAAAAAAAACAAAAACTAAACCAAGCAAGTACTTAGTAACCGGGCATCTTGCCTCAGTAAGCAGTGATAGTTCACGTCAAACTGGAAAGCTTGTGTTAGTTTTTAAACATCTGAGATCCGGGTGATTAAGTCCGTAGGGGTGTTTTAACACCTAGTGCCCTAAAACCATCTGGTTGGGAGTCACTGACCCAAAGCTCGCTTCATGGATCAAAGATGTTGTATATAAAAAAAAAATTCAGAAAAATCACATACCTCACCTGTGTTGATTATAGTAAACAGAACAACTTTAGATACTCAGATTGGTTTGACCCATTAACTACTGAGAATTGAGATGAAATCACTAAGTTGACAACTTAGAGTCGAAGCTGTTTACTGGACTATTCACACACACACTTTGAGTCTGATTTAGATATGTTGTTCAAAAGAAAGGATTTTAGTTGGAATATGCATTTTGAAGGTTCCTCTTAATTTGATGCTGAACATTCTCTGAGGACGATATTTATATATTTATTATCTTTTCTTTTTGCTTTTGTGTGTATTTATTTAACTACTTTTTTACTTTTGTAAAATGTTTGTGGGTATCATTGCTCTAAACCCTCACGAGACTACAACTCGTCCACTAGGGACACATATGGGTTTAAAGGCTTGTTCCATACGCTAAATGCAACCGTGATCCCTACGAAAGTGGCTTAGTTAATTTTATTTTTGTGATATTTTATGTTTTGCTCGAGGACTAGCAAAATGTTAGGTTTGGGGGTGTGATGAGTGGTAATTATATCACTATTTCCAACTCATTTAACCTAATATTTTGTATATTTTCTCGAGTTTTGTGAACGTTTTGATGTGTTTTATTGTTATTTTGCAGATAAATAAAGTTTGGAATGCATTGGAAGAAATTTGGGGCCAAAACAGTGAAAAAAGATGAAAATGGCATTTTTGTAATTTGGCCGCGTCTCGACGCGCAAACCTTCTGCGTCGTGACGTCTAACGTGCGCTGCCTGCTAACTTGTGCTGGACACGTGGACCAGTCAGAAGAAATTTGCTAAAATGCGCCGGATGCTAACGTACACTGATCATGCTAACGTGTACCGTGACATGTGTCATCATCAGAATCATTCATGCTAAAATGCGCCTGGACACGTGTCGTGATTCTATGGTGCCGACACTCTGCATGACACGTGTCACCTTCTGAATGGACCAAATCATCGGTGAATCATCTTCTGCCACGTGTCAAGATGCCATTGGACTGAATCTTACCGCGTGCCACGTGTCGAAATCCAATTGGGCTGACGAAATACGCGTCAATAGTCAGCAAGTCAAGCCGCGTGGACCAAGTCAACATAGCCAGCGTCGCGACGCAAGAAGGAAGTTGGCGTCGCGACGCCAGACGAAGAATTTGCCTATAAATTGAGGCCTTCAGCATTCATTTCTCTTGTGCTTTCCTTGGGATTTTTTCCCTGATTTCATAGGAAGCATCTAGTTTTGTAATAATAAAATTATTTATTTTTATTTTTAGTTTTTATTACAGCTTTTTATTTATTTACTTTATGTTTTGTAGTTAAATTTCCGCTTTGGTAAAAGGTGAAACCTTTAATATAATTATCTTGGTAAATCTCACTTAATTATAATTTATAAATTATAATTTAACCGGATTAATTAATGTCAGACTTTATTACCGACTATATGGTCGGGTTAAATATAAATTACTTTACCGCCTATATGGCTGGTCTTTATGTGACAGATAATTACCGCCTATATGGTTGGTGTAGTTGGACTAAATGGATTACCGCCTATATGGCTGGTTTTAATTGTTTAACATTATTAATTCCTGAGAAAGCAGAACATAAAATAATTTATATATTATAATAAGTGAGATTCCTAGATAAGAAATATTAAATGTGGATCCTCTAACCCCCAGCATTTTATTTTTATTCTAGGGAAGTGATGAAACACAATATCCACACTTAATAATTGATTTTCTTTTTATGGGTAATTCTTTAGTTTGTTTATTGAGTCTTAAGCTTAATGCTTCTTGTTGTCTGATCACCAATAAGATTGATGTGGTAAACTTAAAATGAACTAGACATAGGGATTTTAGGTTTCAGCCTTAGATTCAATAGCCCACGATCTTCCTTGAGGATAGATAACCCTTTAATAGATTTCCTTACAGGATAGACATATACCTGTCGGGCGGGGGTAGCCATAATTGGAACTTGGTCTTAATGAATCCAGGTAATTTGGTTGACATAGGAATATGGTTCAATTGGGTTATACTGGGTATTTGCGTCTGACCATCGGAAGAGGCTTTTGCATATCATCGTGTTCCAGGTTAGCAAATTAATTTATTACACATAAATAAGAGAGTCAATTCATCTTTTTAATAATATTGTGTGGAGTCACGACCCTAGATCTTTGAGTCATTTCTTTTATTTTCCGTAGTATTTTCTTTTGTGTCTGTTTTTATTATATTTTGCAAAACCACATTCAACCAACCAAAAGCAATCAATTCCCTTCTCCCTATAATTAGATACATGTAAATAAATAGTATTAATATTTTTATACTACTTGAACGATACGTGCGCTTGCGTTATACGTGTGTGTTTACCCCGGTCACCTAGCAGGGGGAAGTTACCTCCTCATAGTGAATAGTAAAAACTGTAAAAAGTAAATAAAGTAAATCACTATTATTACATAAATTAATTAAAATTAATTACAAAACTAAAATTTAAAAGAAACTAGATAGAAAACTCCATATTTACATGAGAGAATTTAGAGAGAATTGTACATCTGAAATTGAAATTTCGAGCTCTATTTATAGGCATCAGTAGGGGTCCGGCGTCGCGACGCCAAGCCAGCGTCGCGATGTACGATTTGTCGACGTGGCACGCTCTGGTTCGTCGGCTTCAGATTCTGGATAAGGTGATAAGGTGACAAGTGGCAAGGTGGTTGGATCTCAATTATTATGACACGTGGTGGCTTCTGATTGGTCGGCTCAGATTCTTATCCGCCACGTGTTGATTTCGGATAAGTGAGCAAATAATTGATGCTGACGTGGTGCTGACGTGGTGACATGTGGCGAAATGGACTATCGGCACCATAAAATTGCGACACAAGGCACACTGTGATTGGTTGATGATGACGTGGCGATGATGTGGCATTTTGACTCGGTCAACCGGTGATGTAGACGATGACGTGGCTGACAGGTGGAGTGACACGTGGCGATGGTGACTGTCGGCACTGTAGGATGATGACACGTGGCACGACGCACGTTAGCAGATCGACTGTGATGGTGACACGTGGCACGGCGCATGTTAGCAAAGTTAAATTTCCTCAGATTCTGACTTGTGGACCCGGCGCATGTTAGCACTGTTCGGCGCATGTTAGGCGTCGTGACGCCAAAGGCTTGCGCGTCGCGACGCGCAAAATGACAATTTTGCCCTTTTCGTCCAATTTTCATTGTTTTGGCCAAAATCACCTCCAAATAGTCCTAAAACTTTATTTATCTACAAAATAACACAAAACATATCAAAATATTCACAAAACTCAAGAAACTATACAAAATATTAGGTTAAATGAGTGGGAAATAGTGATATAATTACCACTCATCACACCCCCAAACCTAACATTTTGCTAGTCCTCGAGCAAAACATAGAATAAAATAACATAATAAAATTTAACTAAGCCACTTTCGTAGGGATCACGGTTGCATTTAGCGTATGCAACAAGCCTTTAACCCCTAGGTGTCCCTAGTGGATGAGTTATAGTCTCTTGAGGGTTTACAACAATGATACCCACAAACATTTTATAAAAGTAAAAAGGTAGTGAAACTAATACACACAAAAGCAAAAACCTGAGTGACATGCTGACTGTTAACCTTGAATGTTTCGTTGGTGTTGGGATCCAGTAACTCAACAGCTCCATATGGTAAAACCTGAGTGATCACAAATAGACATGACCACCTAGATTTCAATTTTCCAAGGAAAAGTTTCAACCTCGAGTTGTACAACAACACCTGCTGCCTTGGTTCCAACTGTCTGTGCACTTTTTTTCGGTCATGCCATTTCTTGGTCTTTTCTTTGTACAATCTGGCATTCTCATAAGCCTGTAGGCGAAATTCCTCCAATTCGTTGAGTTGGTGAAGTCTTCTCTCTCCTGCAGCATGTGAATCAAGATTCAACTTCTTCAGTGCCCAGTACGCCTTGTGTTCAAGCTCAACTGGCAGATGCCACGCTTTCCCAAACACCAATCGATATGGGGACATACCAATGGGTGTCTTGTAAGCTGTTCAATAGGCCCATAATGCATCATCCAATTTTATAGACCAGTCTTTCCTTATTAATCCAACGGTTCTTTCTAGGATTCTTTTGATCTCCCTGTTTGAAACCTCAACCTGTCCATTTGACTGTGGATGATAAGCTGTGGAAACCTTGTGAGTAACTCCGTATTTGGATAGGAGTGCATTGAAGTATCTGTTGCAGAAATGAGAGCCACCATCACTGATGATTGCACGAGGTGTTCTGA
Source organism: Zanthoxylum bungeanum (assembly GCA_019454045.1). Classification (NCBI taxonomy): domain Eukaryota; kingdom Viridiplantae; phylum Streptophyta; class Magnoliopsida; order Sapindales; family Rutaceae; genus Zanthoxylum; species Zanthoxylum bungeanum. The sequence continues at coordinate 86,372 of SKCR01018434.1, read as the reverse complement.
ACCGAGTGAAAATATTCTTTTTCAGGAATTTGATCACCACTTTTGGTGCGATGGCAATCTGATTGTACCCTGAATATCTGTCCAGAAAGCAATAGAACTTATGTCATGCCAGTCTGTCTAACATCTGGTCAATGAAGGGTAGCGGAAAATGGTCATTTCTTGTGGCTTTGTTCAGCTTCCTGTAGTCCATGCATACTCTTCATCCAGCCACCGTTCTTGTTGGGATTAGCTCGTTCTTTTCATTGGTAACCACAGTAATTCCTCATTTCTTTGTTACAAACTGCATATGACTCACCCAACTGCTATCTGAGATGGGGTAAATGATGCCAACATCTAACCATTTGATTATTTCTTTCTTTACGACTTCCTTCATGATTGGATTGAGTCTCTGTTGATGCTCCACTGTGGGTTTGTACTCATCATTCATTAGAATCTTGTGCATGCAAAATGATGGACTAATGCCTCGAATGTCTGCTATAGTCCAGCCAATGGCTCTTTTGTGCTATCGTAATACTCTCAGTAATTTTTCTTCATGCTCCAATGTTAGTGAAGAAGAAATAATAACAGGTAATTCAGAAGAGTTTCCAAGAAATACATACCTGAGATGGCTCGGAAGTAACTTCAGCTCCAGTTGTGGTGGTTCTTCAATCGAAGGCTTGATTCGATCTTTCTTTGGCAGTTCCAAGCTTTCAACTGGTGGTGTTGATTTGAATCGGAATGGTTTGTCAAGGTAGTTGATACATTCCAGGATTTCAGCATCTAGCTCGCTGTCAGTCATGTTGGTGATGCAAGCTTCGAGTGTATCTGTGGGATTTGGCTCAGTATCCTGAACGATACTGTCAACAACATCAACTCTGAAGCATTCTTCTTCTTTTTCATCGCTTGGGAATTTCATGGCTTTGAAAACATTAAAGGTAACTTCTTGGTCCTGCACTTTCATGGCCAATTCTCCTTTTTGCACATCAATCACAGTTTTACCTGTAGCCTAGAATGGTCTCCCAAGAATGATAGGTACTTCTTTGTCTTCTTCCATGTCAAGGATGATGAAATCTGCTGGGAGAATCAGTTTGTCAACTTTGACCAACACATCTTCAACAACACATCTTGGAAATGCGAGCGTTTGATCAGCAAGTTGCAACGAGACTGAGGTAGGCATTGCTTCTCCAATCTGTAGTTTCCTGTAAATAGAAAAAGGCATCAAGTTAACACTAGCACATAAATCACATAAAGCCTTACCGATATAATGTTCTCCAATGGTGCATGGGATAGTGAAACTGCCAGGATCTTTCAACTTCGGGGGAAGTTTCCTCTGAATGATGGCGCTGCATTCTTCCGTTAATGCTACTGTCTCGTAGTCTCCCAATCTTCGTTTTCGTGAAAGAATGTCTTTCATGAATTTTACATAGCTAGGAATTTCTTCCAAGGCTTCTGCAAATGGAATGTTGATATTAAGCTTTTTGAACATCTCCATGAATCGAGCAAACTGCTTGTCCAGTTTGTTTTTCTGAAGTCGTTGAGGAAAAGGTGGAGGTGGAATGATCTGTTTTTTTTCCTTTGCTTCTTTTTCCTCCATTTGTGGAACATCATCTTTTGGAATTTCTTCTTTTTCCTTGAATCCAACATCTTTGTTGATTTCAGTACCACTTTTCAAAGTAATGGCTTGACATTACTCATTCCCTCGGTTCCTTGGATTTGGTTCTGTGTTACTGGGAAGATTACCTGGCGGTCTGTAACTCTGAGCATTAGCCAGTTGTCCGATTTGATTCTCCAGTGCTTTGATGGAAGCTGATTGGCTCTGAAAGATAACATCGTACTTTTTTAACTGGGCCAGCACTTCTGCTATTCCTGGTTCATTTGCCTGCTCCTGGCTTTTATTCTGTTGCTGGAATCCATGTGGTGGATAGTTCTGCTGTTGGAATCCAGGTGGTGGATTGTTCTTTTGCCCTGAATTGTTGCTCCATGAAAAATTAGGATGATTCCTCCACCCTGGGTTGTAGGTGTTGGAATATGGATTGTTCCCCTGTCTGTTGAAATTGTTGACAAAATTCACCGTCTCTTCTAGTTGGTTTGGTTCTGGTGATCCTCCATATGGTGAATTTGTGGATCCAGTGGTAAGAGTCTCCATGAATTTTCATATCTGATCCAGCTTGGCGTTGACTGCTGTATTAGCTCCACTTTCATAAATTCCTGCAATTCTTTGGATCATGCTCCTTTATGTTGGCCACAAGGAATTGTTATTGGTCATTTCTTCGATTAGGTCCCAGGCTTGATCTCCTCCTTTTGCCATTAAAGCTCCTCCAGCAGCAGCATCGATTGTGGTTCTCATTATTCCAGAAAGTCCATTATAGAATGTTTGGACTTGAAGCCATTTTGGAATCTCATGGTGAGGACATTTCCGGAGCAAATCTTTGTACCTTTCCCAAGCTTCGTAGAACGTTTCTGAGTCTTGTTGCATAAAGGATGTGATGTCATTCCTCAGTTTTCCAGTTCTGGCTGGTGGAAATTACTTTGCAAGAAATTTGGTGGCTAAAGTGTTCCAAATTGTGATAGAACCTGCTGGTAGTGAATGTAGCCAAGCTTTAGCTTCGTCCTTCAAGGAGTATGGAAAAACATGCAGTCTCATTGCTTCTTCAGCTTCTCAGTTTTAATTGAAAGTGCCGCAAATTTCCAGGAAGTTGTTGATGTGGGCATTAGGATCTTCAGTTGCATTCCCCCGAACTGAACTGACTGCTGAATCATCTGAATGCATGTTTTGATGTCACCTGCATTTGCTGGTAAGGGAGGAAGTACAATACAAGAAATGAGTCTGTCAACCACCAGAATGGTTCTGTCTCGAATGGGAATTGGTGGTGCAACGTTCAAAGGTTCAGGTTCCATGTTGACTAAAGCTTCTTGGCCTTCTCGCCGTTCCCTTCTCAACTGTCTGATGGTTATTTCAATTTCCGGGTCAAGCGGTCGAAGTTCAAAGCTTCTAGTTCTTCTCATGAAGTTTCTGAGAACCTGAAACACAAGAAAACAAAAACAATAAGTAAAAAGAAAATTAGATACAAGTAAAGGTATCTAACCTTAAAACTAATAGTGAAAGATAAATAAGTCCACGGCAACGGCGCCAAAAACTAGACCGGCGTAAACACACGCGTATAATACAAGCGTACGTATCGTTCAAGTAGTATAAAAAGTATCGATCCCACGAGGACTTAATACCTAAGCTATTAATTTTATGAGGTCAAATGATTACTAGTATCTAACAGGTTGTTTAATTGATTTGAAAAGGTGACGATTCTAAATTTAAAAACAAGTAAATAAAATTGTTTGAAAGTAGGTTTAAGAAAATTCAATATTAAAAACTATCTAGGGCTGTGATTTCTTCCAATATCATTTTAAAGATGAAGTGGTTATTTTATATTTATGTAATTAATCGGTTTACTAACCTGGAACACTAAATTATGCGAAAGCCTCTGTCGATGGTCAGACGCAAATACCCAGTTTAACCCAATTGAACCATATGTCTATGTCAACCAAATTATCTGGATTCATTAAGTTTAAGTTCCAATTATGGCTACCCCCGCCCGACATGTATATTTCTATCCTGTAAGGAAATCTATTAAAGGGTTATCTATCCTCAAGGAATATCGTGGGCTATTAAGTTTAAGGCTGAAACCTAAAATCCATATGTCTAGTTCATTTTAGATTTACCAGATCAATCTTATTAGTGGCCAATTAACATGACGCATTAGGCTTAAGACTTAATAAGTAAACCTTTAAATTACCCAAACTATAAAATAACCCCTTATAAACCGGTGATATTAAAAGTCATCACAACCACAGATAACTAATTTAGTTACAACACATAACTAGGGCTAGTAAAAACTTGAAAGTAAAAGACATAAAGTAAAAATGCTGAAAAGTAATTACGGTAAAGTAAAAGCTGAAAAGTAAATTGCAATAAAATAAAATGCTAAGGTAAAAGGATCAACTTTTACTACTACTAATTTAGATATCTCCCTTAATATAATATATTAACTTGTGATTATTTTACCAACCAGCCATATAGGCGGTAACCTGATTAAGTCAAATTAAGTCCAACCAGCCATAAAGGCGGAACCAAAATAAACTTGCCATATAGGCGGTAAGAAAATTTAATTACCAACCGACCAATCTGGCGGTATCCTTGATTAGTCGGGTTTAAACCAGATTAAAATGAATTACCAACCGACCAATATAGCGGTATCCTTTTTAAGTCAATATTTTAAATAGTGAATCTATTATATTTAAGGGAGATTAATCTAAATAGCAATAGTAAAAGAATTACCTTTCACCCTAGCGGTGAGAAGTTACCTCCTCATAGTGAATAGTAAAAACTGTAAGAAGTAAAGAAAGTAAATCACTATAAATTAATTACAAAACTAAAATTTAAAAGAAACTAGATAGAAAACTCCTTATTTACATGAGAGAATTTAGAGAGAATGGTACATCTGAAACTGAAATTTCGAGCTCTATTTATAGGCGTCAGTAGGGGTACGGCGTCGCGATGCCAAGCCAGAGTCGCAATGCGCGGTTTGTCGACGTGGCACGCTCTGGTTCTTCGGCTTCAGATTCTGGATAAGGTGATAAGGTGACACGTGGCAAGGTGGTTGGATCTCAATTATTGTGACACATGACAGCTTCTGATTGGTCGACTCAGATTCTTATCCGCCACGTGTCGATTTCGGATAAGTGAGCAAATAATTGGCACTGACGTGGCGACACATGGCGAAAGGGACTGTCGGCACCATAGAATTGCGACATGTGGCACGCTGTGATTGGTTGATGATGACGTGGCGATGATGTGGCATTTTGACTCGGTCAACCGGTGATGTGGACGATGATGTGGCTGACAGGTGGAGTGACACGTGGCGATGGTGACTGTCAGCACCGTAGGATGATGACACGTGGCACGATACACGTTAGCAGATCGGTTGTGATGGTGACACGTGGCACGACGCACGTTAGCAAAGTCAAATTTCCTCAGATTCTGACTTGTGGACCCGGCGCACGTTAGCACTGTTCGGCGCATGTTAGGCGTCGCGACGCGCAAAATGACCGTTTTGCCCTTTTCGTCCAATTTTCACTGTTTTGGCCCAAATAACCTCCAGAGAGTCATGAAACTTTATGTATCTACAAAATAACACAAAACATATCAAAATATTCACAAAACTCAAGAAACTATACAAAATATTAGGTTAAATGAGTGGGAAATAGTGATATAATTACCACTCATCACCTCAATCCATAACATATAATGCATTTCAACTCAAATCATGCACATATTATGTCAATACTCATTACTCTAAACATAAATAACCTTCTAATCATGAAAAATGAAGAAAAACGAGCATGGGTCATTATGGGTTTCAACCCTAACTTGATAAATCTATGTTAAAATGTAAAACAAAAGCTATTGTTGAGAGTAAAATACTTATATAACTCACTTGATGCTTGAAAATACATGAAATTCATCCAAATCATGGCTTGATTTAAAGAAAAATGGAGAGTTTTGGGTGTGGTAATGAACAAGAGAGAGATAGAGGAAGAAAGTATAGAAAATATCTAGAGGGGCCTATTTTTAGTAGACCGAAATTTCATAATTTGCTGTCTAAAAATAACAGAGACGTTCGAACACCGATCGAACGCCACTCACACACATGCTAACTAGAAAGTTGCGTTCGGACGCACTGACGAACGCAACTCGAATGAAAACTCTCTGGAGAGTTTCATTCAAAAAATAAAGAATGCGCCATAGACGCGAATACTAGTTGTGTTCGAACCCTACAATGCAACATTAACATGAATATGATGAAATTTCAAACTCTATGCATGAGGACTGAACTTGACTTGTACGGGTAGGTTCACACATACAGACCCTACATGTATATAAAACATTACATGCAAGAATTGTATAACCATGCTAGATATACTAAATATTAGAGATGTTACAGTAAACCACCGAAAGTAATCATATAACAACATATTTATTTACGAAGTGAAAAACTCTTTACAGAGAAAATTCACTTCCGGATATAGGTTACCACACAAATTCACTATGAAGAGAAACTTACATTGATTGTTAAAAGTTTTATAGAAAAACCTTTATCGACTCAATTACCCCAACTGTAATAACCCAAGGAAACTCCTCAAGCATGCACCAAGTAGTATTTTTAGAACATCTGAAGTCACTTGTAGTAAATCCAATGACGAACCCGATCTTGTCGGAACTACGACAATCAATCTCCAACTCAGAACTCTGAAGAATAGGGTTTGGTGAGATTTGATGTTAATGATGGTTACCAAAGAAAGATGTCACAAGAATAAAGAAGACATGAGATCAATGGAGTCTTCAATGGTAAACTCTTAAAGAAGATGGAAAAAAATGATATGAATGCTCTGAATATTATGTTTCCAACCATTGGTAAAGTGGTAAAGGTTTTCTTTATTTGTGAAGGATTTCCAAGTCTCAAAAAGCCTTTAAAACGAGTCCAAATAAGTAAAATATGCATGGGTGTCCGAACGCAACTTGAATGCCTAACTAACGTTCTATGGCAAACTCGTTCAATGCTATTTAAATGTGAACCCTTTGGCAAGTTTCGTTTGAACAGTAGAACAAATGTGCCACAAACATCATACGTTCAAACTTCAAAACGAACCCAACTCGAACATGAGATATGATATTTTCATCTAATATCGCCAATCAAGACCCATTACAACTCAATTGGACATATTTTGTTACGGAATTTTCCCACCAAAACTAGACCCAACATAAAACAATGGCTAGATTTAATGTCTAGATTTGTATCAAGAAATTATGTTGAAATATCCTTGCCTTTTTATTTAATAACCGTCACTAAATTTGTTGAGAAAGTATATTTACCCCAACCATATTTGTAAATGGCATATTTTTTATTATCTGAACAATCCACCACTAAGCTCAAGCCTTTTACCGGAGAAGACGGTGGAAGGAATGAATGCGAAAAATCTACTAGATGGACAACTGCATCTGGGTTGGTCCTATCTATAGTCACTATAAAAAAAAAGACATTTAGCATCCAAATATTCAGCGTCAAAATTCTTTTTCGACGCTAATAAATCCTTTAGCGTCGAAACTTTTTTTCAACGTTAACAATATAGGTATTTAGTATCAAGAACTATTTGAACGCAGATAATGATCTTTTAGCGTCGAAATTTCACTTTCGACGCTAAAAGTTTACCCTTTAGCGTTGAATTTGAATTTCTACGCTAAAAGGTAGAACTTTAGCGTCGAACAACTCTTTCGAAACTAAAGGTTCAACCATTTAATAACGAATTTGAATTTCGACGCTAAATGGTATACCTTTAGCATCGAATTTGAATTTCAATCCTTAAGGGTAGATCTTTAGCATTGAATTTAAATTTCGACGTTAAATGTCAAAAATTTAAATAGAATTTTAGAAGGCGAGAGTTTTTTTTTTAAATATTAAAATTTTAGCGATGAATTAGTTTTCATCGCAAAAGCCAAAAAATAAAAAAAAAATTAAAAATAATTATATCATTTAGCGTCGAACAATTTAATTCTTCGATGCTAAACCATAGACCTTTTGCGTCGAATTTCAAATTTGACGCTAAAGGGTAACTTTAAAATTTTGAATTTCCTGTCTTCTAAAATTTTGAATTTATTGCCTTCTAAAATTAGATTTAATTTTTTGACATTTAGCGACGAATTTTCAACACTAAAAGTCAAAAATTTCGGCGCTAAAGATCAAAATTTTGGCAAGAAATAATTCTCTCTATTCGCTAAAGGTTATTTTTTCCTATAAATATTCATTTGCTCTTTTATTTCTCATATTCTCACTTTCTTCCTCTCCTACTCTTCTTTCATCTCTTATTCTTTTTTCCTTAAGGGTTTTGTTTCATTTTTTATATTTTATATTAATATCCAATGTTTTATTTTATTTGTAAGAGAATATATAAAGATGAAGAAATGGTGGAAATGAAGATGATGAAGAAAATGAAAGTGAAGTGAAGAATATGGAAGTGAATATGAAGAAAATATAGAAAATATATATAAAAAAAATTATAGTTTATCATTTTATTTACTATTTTATGTTTGTTTGTTGTGATAAATTTTATAATTTTATTTTTATATCAACAGAGATATCCTTGTTATAATTTTTTATAACAAATTTGTAATGATATTCCTATGTTTTCTAAAAAATTAATTACTTTTGTAATGAAATTTAGTTTGAAATTAATTTGTAATGTCAACTTTTTTATAATTAGTTTTTAAAACTAATTATAACGAATTTTTTATTTATTATTTTCTCCTTTAGCGTCGAAACATTTCGTTGCTAAAGGTCTTCTGCGTCGAAGTAAAATTTTGACGCGAAAGCTTGGTCGAGGAAAGTATTTAAAGTCAAAAACCTATTTCGACTCTAAAAATATTTACTTTTAACGTTGAAAATCATTTTCGACACTTAAGATAAGTACTTTTAGCGACAAATCATTTCGTCGCTGAAGATATATTTTTAGCGCAAAATCGATTTTTGACGCTAAATACCTTCATCAACCAAGCTTTCGCGTCAAAATTTTACTTCGACGCATAAAATCTTTAACGATGAAATGTTGACTTTTAATGACGAAATTTTTCGATGCTAAAAGTCAATAATTTTGTAGTGAGTTAAGCGGCTTGCTTATATAGGGTCCAAAATTTTCAATTGTCTTAATTTTCATTAAAATATTATATTATGGTTAAAGATTCAAAATATAAAATGGTCATCAACGTCAAAGATATTAGATCCTGCTAGAACTGAATTATATTCTTAGGTTCTGTTTGGTATAACTTTTTCAAGTAGAGTTTTTACTAATATAGCTTTTAGAAGTTAAGTTTTTAATTGCAAAAAAAAATTAGTGTTTGGTTGTTAGTGAGAATTTTTATTAAAATTTATAAATTAATTAATGGATAAATTTTTTAAAATTATGTTATGAAAGAAACAAAATAATATTATGAAATAAAATAAGAATATTATAAATAATTTCACTTTTAAAAAACGCTATTATAAAAAATAAAAAATAAAAAATAAAACTTATTAATTTTTTTTTTTCAATCCCTACTCCTAAAAGCTCAAATATTGAGATTTTGCTATTAAAAAAAATAACATTTTTAATCATTAAAAGGCCAACTCTAATGTAACCAAACACTAAAAGGAAATTGAAAAAGAATTTTTGTGATTAAATACGCTCTTTTGTCTATATTTAAAACTATACTAAACAAACACTTCATATATGTTACGTTCTTTTGAAAATAGAAAACAAATGGTATGATTGTAGTGATTTTGGATCAAGGATAAAAATGTAACGACAATGCAAGTGATTATTAAAGGGGTTTTGTAAAGATAAAAGTGTAATAACAATGTAAGTGATGATTTAAGGGGGTTTTAAAAGATAAAAGTGGACAAGTGGAGTTTGAATAGCTGCACTCACCTGACAATTGTACCTACGCATTTGCCTCATCAAATTATCTGAATCATCAAAACAAGTTCTCTCCTAAAACTCTTAAAATATATCTTAAATGACCTATATTATTGATTATATTCTTTTAATAAATAAATTGTAAATAATAGTATTAATCATATGATATAAAAAAATTTATATAATATTAATATAAAATAATTCAGATAAAAAATGCAAACTTACAATTGCTCTAACGCAATACTTTGGCTTTAGTTGGTATTGTGATTAAAAAAGTGTAGTGAACAAACGCTGGTTTATAAACGGTTTTATATAATTTTGTTTTATGGTAAAAAAATAATTGTAATGTGGTTTTATAATATTTTGATGATGGAGAAAAAGTAAAAATTTAAACTTATGCAAAACTCAATTTTTTAAAAAAAAGATTAGTAATCGTAATTTTTTATCATTAACCAAATATTTAAAAACTATGTTTTGATCAGAACACTACTTTATCACCTCACCGATACACTCATAAAGTGGTTCTTTACTCCCAAGTATAAGAGTGTGGAAGTAATAAAATAACCCGATAAATCCATTGTCGATCCAGAGGGAATAGATTTAGTAAAATAAAATAATAATTTGAGTAAATATTAAAAGAATGAATTGTTTGAAGTGATTCACAATTTTAAATTGGACTGCAACAATAAAATATAATATTGGGGTTAGGGGATCCACTTTTAATATTTCAAATTTAGAGAAATCGTACTTGTTATAATATATAAATTGTCATTATTATTCAGTTAATTTATTTCATGAATTAATTATACCAAAAGATATAAAACCAACCATAAATGCGATGATAACATTTGTTTATAATAAGTCCAGTTAGGTACTCAATTATGATAAATAAATAAAACCAACCATATTATTAATCTAGATTTAAATTAAATATTAGTCTTTGGATTACAATTAATATATTATAATATAAGTAAGATTAAACTATATTTTCATATTAAGAGTTCACCATTTACCCCAACAAGATGAAATTAGCTACTCATGCATAATTTTATTATTGAAAAAAATTACAACAAAACTTAAAAAAAAACACACAAGAGCTGAAACCCTTCACAAAATCTCAGAGAGAATTCTATGGAGGAAATTGCTGAAATAAAGTGATGAACACCTCTAATTATAGCAAGAAATGCAATGCAATTGTCAACTTATGGGCCAATCCACTGAAATGTGGATTGGCCATATATATATAAAACTCACTTTGGATTTTTCATCAATTTCGGCCTTGAAAATTTCAGAACTAGAAAATCTTGTAAACATCAAAGTTGTAGATATTTGAGTCTTCTTTAATATGGAACTCGAATCGCCTCAATCCAATATCAGAGTAAATTGTTATGGCTAAAATACGAAAATTACGTAAAGTTGAAATTTCCGAAATTGTACACGGTTAGAACGCCCTTTTAAGTTTCAGGCCTCCAAAATCCAAATGTTACGTCCATTTTTCTAGTTATACATCCAAAATATTATTTCACATACATAAAAAATAAAAATCACAATAAAATATATAAAACATAAATTTAATTATTATTTCACAAATATACTAAATTAAGTGAATTAATAAAACTATAAGTGTAAAATAATTATTTTCTCTTTATTAAATATATATATTTGAGTATTCATCACTCACTCAGGACAAACCACAATACTAAACACAATCTTTTCCTTTATCAATCAATTAGACCTCAGTTCAAGGCTTTCTATGTAGCAATGAACATTCTGATCAGCTAATTGCCTTATCATACAAGTCATATAAATTTAGTGCAAAACAACTGTTAACCAATTTACTTGAAGCCATGAATTATTGGATTGATGGCGTCTAAATTAATAAAACTAAAAAGTTAAATGAAAGTGATCGGGTTGCCTCAGTCCTCACAAAATACACCACATGCCTTTTTCTTTTGAGTTTTGAAATTTAACCTAATTTTTGACCAGGTCATCGACACCACCACTAAGTTAATTTCTTACAATTCCAGACCACTACCATATTCATTGTATGCTGCTAAAGCTCAAAATGGCAAAATTTAAAAGTATCCAATTAGCAATGATTTAGTGTCCCTCTTTTTGTTAGTCAATTTCAATATTGGTTATTTTGGGTTTGATCTTAGGAATTGGATTCGGTATTGAATTAAAATTTTATATCGAGCTATTTTTATATTATGATTTGTAGTTATTAGATAATAATTTAAATATAGTATAATATGTGTTGAAATCTGATAAAAAATTATGAAAAGCTCAAAACTCAACACAATTTAACTAAGCATTGTCTCCAAATTCTTGAGCTTTATCTTGCAATTGAAAATGAACGTAGATTTCACGTATATATTCTTGGCCGGCGGAAATGTAATACCTTAGTTTTGAGAGAGGAAAAAAAAAAAAAACTTTATTTATTTAAAGGGGCCGTGACAGATTTGGTCATTTTCTCAGCTTTCCTTTCTCTTTCATTTTTCTTTCTTTTCTCCCAAATACTCTCTCTCTCAACTAAATCTTTAAATCGCCGCCTCTGCTTCACCGCCGGTAATCCTCCACCACGCGCCGGACCACCAGAAAGCTGCCGCCGTCAGCTTTCCAGATCCACCGAGAACGAGCCGAACGGACGCCGGACGCACCTCCGGAAGCGGATGACACGTCGTCGGCATTTCTGTATTTTCCGGCCACCTCCGGTCACTTTTGACGGCCACCTCCGGCGAGTGAGTACTTTTCAGGCCGAGATCTTTCCAACGCCGGTGGTTACTTCTTGATCCGACATCGTTTAAGTTGTTTTCCGTTTTATAATTACCGGTAATTCAGGATTTGTACTGGAAGTTGAGATCCGACCGTTGGATCGGTGATCCGAACATATCAGATTGTTGCTCTCGATTATACGAGCGTTTTGGTATATATATCCACCGTTGGAAGTATCTGGTTGTGGGGCCCAATTTTTGGTTGTGGGGCCCGATTTTCATTGTGGGGCCCGCTTGTCTCGTTAAGCGTATCAGCAAGTTCCGAAGCCGTTCTTCGCTATGATCCTTGAGATGTTGCTGACCAGTGGATCTTCCTTGAGAGGTTTGGAGATCGTTGGAGCTCGGTATGTGATTTTTATCATTTTTGGGGTGTAAATGATAGAATTGGAAAGTTTTGGACATAAATGTAAATTTGCATAATTAAGAGGGTAAAATTGTAAATTCTGGCTTTTAGGGGATAAATAGTAATATTTAAGAATTGTAGGACTATTTGGGCATATTAGAAAGTTTAGGGGTTAAATCGTAATTTTGGATAATTGAGGGATCTGATCGTAATTTTATATTTTTCAGATTCTTAGCGAGGAGATAGATATATTAAGGGCTTTTGCATGGATAGAGGTAAGTACACTCTGTGGTGATTCTCTTAACATATTGTTTGATGATTGATGGTTGTAGTGAGAGTCGGTATATATATAAATATAATGGTATATATATATATATAATATATATATATATATATATATATATATATATATATATATAATATATATATATATATTATATATATATATATATTTATAATAAATATATTTTGTTGAGATATAATATTGAGATATTGAAAGCATGATAAATATGAAATCATGATTATGAGATGAGATTGATGGATTGGATGTGAGATGTGATTGTGTTTGATGATGTGTGCTGTTGTGTTATGCTGCCGGGTTTTGTATAATGGTGGTCGGATTTGAGATGAGATGTGATGATACATCAGATGATATGAGATGATAGAAAACTTGGGAGCTGTCATTGAGGACTCTTCCATTGGTTTTGATTTGGGGGTATACGGGGACTCCCCCATTGATTATATTTCACTCACATTTTACGAGTTGATATGGTTGGAAACCTTGGGATTTGTCATTGATGACTCTCCCATTGGTTTCAATCCTCTGTTATACTAAATCCGGATTAGCAACCATGCTTGATGGATGTTTGTATTGTTTTGGGATGATTGCTGAGATGATATATATAACATATGCTATTGTCATATGTTTTATATTATATAAATATATATTCCTATTTTGTTGGTGAGGTCATGTTGAGAGAATGAGTGTTTACTTGCTGAGCTTTTTAAGCTCACTCCCCTCTTCCCCCAAACATTCCAGGTAATTCGCGAGCACAGTAGGAGCAGTACCAGATTTGGATCCACTTGCCACAGTTGTATTTTCGGGTTGGTCCAGACATTTGAGTCGTCACTTGTATATTATAAAGACGTGTTGTAAACCATATTTTTGATGTATATTCCATGTATTTGTAATTTATGATGTATTATTGTGTGAAATCAAATGGTGGGTTTGACATTTAGATTGCTCGAGCTGAAGTTGATCTCGGACCTCTTTCTAGGGTTGGGCCCGCCCTAGGGAGGGGGTCATGACAGATTTGGTATCAGAGCTTAGGGTTTTAGGTTCTGTAGACATATTGCATTAGATGAGGGTATTAAAAGGGTAGATTTGTGTCCGTAGTAAAATGTCTGGACGTGGCCGTGGTACTGGTACTCAACGTGGGAGAGGGATAGCGTGACGATGCGTGAAAATTGTCGAGGAATAGTATTGAAAGACCTCACACTTAGTCGATATATCTTGAATTTGATATAGCTTATCTGGTATTCCGCTGATTGTTGATGATATCGATGGTTCTAGACTTATACATCCAGTAGTAGTTCTGACAAGTTGCCCACATCGCTATTCTTGTAGTTGAATCTGACGTGATTTCTATGGTTGTACCTAACATGAACCTCCTGTCGCAGTTATAACATCGTTGTGAGTTAGTAGGTCAAAGACATTAGAACTTTGGTGTTCGAAAGATGAGAAAGAAGACTTTGTTGATACTAATATTTAATTAAACAATATTTATGATTACATTATGGAATATAACAACTTGGTTGTGTTGCAAGGACAAGATCATCTTCGAATTGATAATCTTCCCATTGACGTTTCGCACGTAGAGACATAGGAATGAGGCCGTCGATGATTTGGATTTCGAGACTGTCAGGAAACTTGATTTTGTTGTAGCCCTGAACGATACTTCTATATGACTCTTCGATAGTAGTGAAGAGTTGCCAGTCTTTATCATTGGTATTGCTTTCTAGACTTCGACGGACTGAGTCTGCGGAGAGAGCTCTAAGATCACATGAATGGTGGAAAGTAATATCTTATGGGAAAATATCATCGTAATCATAGTAAGCTCTAAGCTTTGGTCTAGATGGCCAACTAGTGAGTCTCCAATTAGTGAGTTGACGAGATGGTATGATTCTTATAAGATGAATTGGGTGGTAAACGAGCGAATAATCATCCTACCATTCTGGAGTAATGGTTTCGATCCAGACGGTAATACTTTTGTGTCGTTTATACCATCGATGTAAAATATTACTGATGAAAGGATGAAGCTCACTTAGGCTGGCTTCTGAGATACCAGGATAGTTGGGATGGATTGGACTTGGTCCAAGAATAAATCCATTTAGGAAACCAAGTTCAAACAAGGTGCCGAGACTCCACTGGCAATGATTGAAGAAATCATGGCTATTGATGAAAACTGTGGAATGGAATCTGTGATATCCACAGTGAACAATCGCAGAATTATTTTTGTATTGGATTAAACCATCTGTTTTTCCATTCCAAATGGTTCTAAGAATGTAACACCACCTCATGAAGTTGGTAGGAACTCTTGCCACGATATCTATTGCAACCTCTTTAGGTAAAAGAGCGGACGGAGCTTCATTGAGACAATCGTAGATGTCTCTCCAAAGATCTCGAACATATTTGGAGTCTATAACTGCTCGATCTTTGACTGACCATTTACAAAGCTTTTGGTATATCACCTTAGCTCTGACGGATCTTGAACAGGGGTTAGGATTGGCAGATGAGGATGCCATTATAGAAGTTTTGAGTAATTCCTTGAGAACTCATGCATCTCTTTATAGGAAGAGATATTTATAATTCTCCATGATTAGATACTTTCACAGTATTCATGTATAATTGGTAAGGATAATAATTATCGCGATGATAAGAGGTAAAACATGAATTTGAGGGACCTGCAAATCCTCTTTTTAGTAGTGGGAATCTTAAGATGATGGATTATGCGTAAACTTCCAAAAGCTCTTTACAGATGTTTGAGTATGACCCATTGGTGGAGCCCTTTTTCTTTTGGAGACATGATAGTTGGTTTGTAAGTTGCGGCACAGGTTAGAATAATAATAATTAGGGGCATTATTCATATGATGGTGAGTGTGAGATGTATAATGATCGTTAGAGTTTGAAATATTTTTTCCACTGAGAAACATCTGAATTTTGGAGATAGACATGTTGGATAGAGTTTCTAAGTGACTATGATTGTACTATTGATTTTCATTCTTGAAAGGTCAATGAAGTTACTGATATACCGAGTAGGAAGAATGTGATTAATTTTTGAGAGTTAAACAGAGAATCCTTGAGGAGACATTGGTATGCTTGACTTTTGGATTGATCGATAGTGAGGATATTCTTGTTTATATGAAGGTTCGACCCACACCGTTCGAAAGAATTATTAGCACAAGCGGTTTAACCTATAAAAAATTGGAGAGCAGAGATTGGGAAGAATGAGATTACTACTTTCATATTGAGTTAAGAGGATATATATAACTATTTGGTAATAGGGTTGTAATACCACCTACTGGAACGCTTAAGTATGAGATCTTGGATGAGGCACATGATGACCTTTATTATATGAAATTTGAGAGCACTAAGTTTTATAAAAATCTAAAGAAGACTTATTGGAGGTTAGGAATGAAGAGAGAGATTTAAGTGTTTATATCTCGGTGTTTAGTTTGTCAGTAGGATATAGGAGAGCATCAACAACCAGTTGGATTACTCCAGTCTTTAACTAGACCTGAGTGGCCATGGGAAAATATCGTGATGGATTTTGTGGTACGACTATCGAGGACACGGTTTGGTTATGATGCAATTTGCGTAGTAGTGGATCGATTGTCTAGGTTTGCTCATTTCCTACCGATTCGAGTTACGTGGGGACCAGAGAAACTAGCAGAACTGTATGTGGAGCAGATTGTGCGGTTACATGGTGTACCCTTATCGATTGTATCGGATAGAGTTGTCGGATTTACTTCTCATTTTCGGGAGAGTTTCTGGAAGACTATCGGATCAAAGATTTCTACGAACACCTTATTCCACCCTCAAACTGACGGTCAGTCAGAGCGGATTATTCAGACGTTAGAAGATTTGTTGAGATTGTGTGTTTTGATATAAATGGGAGTTGGGGTGAACATTTGCATTTGATCGAGTTCACATATAACTATAGCTTTTTGACTAGAATTGGCATGACTCCATTTGAGGCTTTACGAGAGAGGCGATTTAAGACTTTTGTTTGTTGGGGCGAGGTTGGAGATGGACAGATTCTTGGCTCAAACTTGGTAGATATGACATCTGAGGATCAGGTTGATCCGAGCGAGACTGTTGGTTGAGTAGAATCGATAGAAGAGTTTGGTAAACAGTAGGGGGTATGATCTCGAGTACCAAATTGGGGATACATTATTCTTGAAAATTTCTTATTGGGAGGGAGCATTGAGGTTTGGTCGGAAGAGAACGTCTTCTTCGAACTGTAATGGTTCTTTTGAGATTTTGAAGAGAGAGGGAAAAATGACGTATCGTCTAGCATTACCATCGAAATTAGAAAGGGATTCATAAAGTGATTCGTATATTCGTTCTAACGAAATTTGTACCAGACTATTGTCACATTTTAGAAAGTTAACCGTTGAGCCTGAGCTAGAGCTTGACATACGAAGATCAGCCCATGGAGATCCTAGATCAAAAGATTCGAGAGTTGAGATCCAGATGTATTTCTCTTGTAAAGGTTTTGTGGACTAATCATCATCTTCAAGAGGCAACTTGGAAATTGGAACAAGACATGATGGATGAATACTCAGAGCTGATGGAATATTGAGAAATTTCGAGGACGAAATTTTTATAAGATGGGTAGATTGTAATACCTTAGTTTTGAGAGAGAAAAAAAAAACTTTATTTATTTAAAGGGGCCGTGACAGATTTGGTCATTTTCTCAGCTTTCCTTTCTCTTTCATTTTTCTTTCTTTTCTCCCAAATACTCTCTCTCTCAACTAAATCTTTAAATTGCCGCCTATGCTTCACCGCCGGTAATCCTCCACCACGCGCCGGACCACCAGAAAGTAAGTTGCCACCGTCAGCTTTCCAGATCCACCGAGAATGAGCCGAACGGACGCCGGACGCGCCTCCACGCGCCTCCTGAAGCGGACGACACGTCGTCGGCATTTCTGTATTTTCCGGCCACCTCCGGTCACTTTTGACGGCCACCTCCGGCGAGTGAGTACTTTTCAGGCCGAGATCTTTCCAACACCGGTGGTTACTTCTTGATCCGACATCGTTTGGGTTGTTTTCCGTTTTATAATTACCGGTAATTCGGGATTTGTACTGGAAGTTGAGATCCGACCGTTGGATCGGCGATCCGAACATATCAGATTGTTGCTCTCGATTATACGAGCGTTTTGGTGTATATATATCCACCGTTGGAAGTATCTGGTTGTGGGGCCCAATTTTTGGTTGTGGGGCCCGATTTTCATTGTGGGGCCCGCTTGTCTC
Source organism: Zanthoxylum bungeanum (assembly GCA_019454045.1). Taxonomy (NCBI): domain Eukaryota; kingdom Viridiplantae; phylum Streptophyta; class Magnoliopsida; order Sapindales; family Rutaceae; genus Zanthoxylum; species Zanthoxylum bungeanum. The sequence goes on along the minus strand of SKCR01018434.1, from coordinate 68,239 downwards.
GTTAAGCGTATCAGCAAGTTCCGAAGCCGTTCTTCGCTATGATCCTTGAGATGTTGCTGACCAGTGGATCTTCCTTGAGAGGTTTGGAGATCGTTGGAGCTCGGTATGTGATTTTTATCATTTTTGGGGTGTAAATGATAGAATTGGAAAGTTTTGGACATAAATGTAAATTTACATAATTAAGAGGGTAAAATTGTAAATTCTGGCTTTTAGGGGATAAATAGTAATATTTAAGAATTGTAGGACTATTTGGGCATATTAGAAAGTTTAGGGGTTAAATCGTAATTTTGGATAATTGAGGGACCTGATCGTAATTTTATATTTTTCAGATTCTTAGCGAGGAGATAGATATATTAAGGGCTTTTGCATGGATAGAGGTAAGTACACTCTGTGGTGATTCTCTTAACATATTGTTTGATGATTGATGGTTGTAGTGAGAGTCGGTATATATATAAATATAATGGTATATTATATATATATATATATATATATATATATATATATATATATATATATATATATATTATATTAAATATATTTTGTTGAGATATAATATTGAGATATTGAAATCATGATAAATATGAAATCATGATTATTGAGATGAGATTGATGGATTGGATGTGAGATGTGATTGTGTTTGATGATATGTGCTGTTGTGTTATGCTGCCGGGTTTTGTATAATGGTGGTCGGATTTGAGATTAGATGTGATGATACATCAGATGATATGAGATGATAGAAAACCTTGGGAGCTGTCATTGAGGACTCTTCCATTGGTTTTGATTTGGCGGTATACGGGGACTCCCCCATTGATTATATTTCACTCACATTTTACGAGTTGATATGGTTGGAAACCTTGGGATTTGTCATTGAGGACTCTCCCATTGGTTTCAATCATCTGTTATACTAAACCCGGATTAGCAACCATGCTTGATGGATGTTTGTATTGTTTTGGGATGATTGCATGAGATGATATATATAACATATGCTATTGTCATATATTTTATATTATATAAATATATATTCATATTTTGTTGGTGAGGTCATGTTGAGAGAATGAGTGTTTACTTGCTGAGCTTTTTAAGCTCACTCCCCTCTTCCCCCAAACATTCCAGGTAATTTGCGAGCACAGTAGGAGTAGTACCAGATTTGGATCCACGTGCCACAGTTGTATTTTCGGGTTGGTCCAGACATTTGAGTCGCCACTTGTATATTATAAAGACGTGTTGTAAACTATATTTTTGATGTATATTCCATGTATTTGTAATTTATGATGTATTATTGTGTGAAATCAAATGGTGGGTTTGACATTTAGATTGCTCGAGCTGAAGTTGATCGCGGACCTCTTTCTAGGGTTGGGCCCGCCCTAGGGAGGGGATCGTGACAGGAAATTTAAAAAAAAAAAAAAAACTTTATGCAGGAAATGAATAAGAAATAGATCCCATAACGAAGAAACATGCATATGATTGTGTATGAACAACTAGAGCCATATTTCTGGGATTATAGCTAAGACATTTCATCAATGGTCATTATAAACAAATTCTCACGCAATAAAATTCTTAGTGTCTTTCTGAAATTACGAAGAAATATGCACTTTCATTAGATGGGTAATTATAAATTTGAACACCGACATGTTTTTTACTATGAAATGTATAAGTCAATGATCAGCATAATGCTTGTTTACCGAACTTTAGTTTTGTGATCATTCGAAATCGAAACTCATCATCGTCCAAGGACCACAATGAACAGTGGATTAGCTAACTTAAAATGGCGAAACATTGAGACGTAAGCTGTCTGCTAGTTAGCCTATAAATAGACGGTTAATTAATCATATCTGAGAAATAGGAACTTAATTCAAATTAACTTCAATTACAAGATTGCCAAATTATCTGAATTTTTCAGTAGTGTTTCATTTTTTTGGTGCAGTATGGAGAGGATACAATCATCCATTCTCCCCATCCAGCCTCCGAGTTATGGGAACCTGATTACTGTTCTCAGTATTGATGGTGGGGGAATAAGAGGGATTATCCCTGCTTCTATTGTTGCTTTCCTCGAAAAACAGCTTCAGGTTTTTGTCAAATTCTTTAAAATCATTCATTACATTTATTTACACCTTACTTGGATGGCACATATGCCGGGCGGGAGCTTTTGTGCCCTCAGCCATTCTTTTTATTTGATTGGATTTGGAACAATAATAATAAATGTACAATATTTGGCCTGCAGGAGCTTGATGGTGAGGATACTAGACTTACAGATTACTTTGACGTGATTGCCGGGACAAGCACCGGTGGCCTCATGACTGCAATGTTAACTACTCCAAATCAAAACAACCGTCCCCTTTTTGCTGCCAAGGATATCAAACCCTTTTATCTCGAGCACTGTCCTAAAATCTTCCCCCAAAAAATGTAATAATTAGGATCAATTTGCGAGTGCTAATTAACTAGAACTTTAAATATATTATCAAGAGAGTTTCAAATTATTTTAATTTGAAAAATTATTTTTATTATGATTTTAAAGTAATCTCAAACGAACTTTTAATATTGCTGGTTACTGCTTATTTTTTCACATACATGAATATCAAAATGACTACTTGGTTTATCCTCAGGGGCTTATGGGGATCAATCAGCAAGTTCATCGACTCAATTTTAGGACCCAAGTATGATGGCAAGTACCTTCAGAAGCTGGCAAAGGGTATGCTAGGAAACACAAAACTGCATGATGTCTTGTCCCATGTCGTCATTCCAACTTTTGATATCAAGCGTTTGCAGCCAACCATTTTCTCAACTTATGAGTTACTATCCGAAATCTTATCCTTTGTAAATAATGAATTACATGCTTCTCTTAAAGTAAAAAAGTCTTAAACTTGGTGCAGCTTAAAAGGTCACCGCATTTGGATGTTCCACTCTCTGACATATGCATCAGCACTTCAGCAGCTCCAACTTACTTTCCTTGCCACTATTTCAGTAACAAAGATCTTCAAGGAAACACTAGAGAATTTCATCTTATTGATGGTGGTGTTGCTGCAAATAATCCGGTATGTACAATTAATAGTTCGTATTTAGAAGGTCGTACCTAGCACAATCATCAAATATTAACTTGTTATCATTTGATTTCGGGTTCGAACTCTAAAAACAACTTCTATATATAAGGCTGATGTAAAATGTGAAGCCTTGTCATCCGTTGGATAAGGGACACGTGGCGCAATCCTTGCCGTTGTCCCAATTACATGTATTTGCTCATCCTATATAAAGGGCACTTAGGTTGAGAATTAGAGAGAGTTTTCATTATTTGTATTCCCTTTATTTGGCTAAGTGTTGAGCCTTGTTCCTTAGTCCAAGTTACTGTAATTCTCAATTGGAAATTTGAGAGATTGACACTTTTAGAGATTAGGGTTTGTGAGATTTAGGGAATTACAATTTGTAAACGGATTCAAGATTCCGTGTGTAATCTTGAAATTGATTAGTGCAGCGAGCTCCCTATTCCGGAGTTCAACGTGGATGTAGTCGGGAATTTTTCCGGCGAACCACGGTAAAAATCGTGCATTCTTGATTGATTGATTTGGCGAATTTTGCGATAAAACTTAACAATTGGTATCAGAGCTATATGTGTGAAAGATTCACTGGGCCGAAAGAAATTGATCATCAGGGTGAAAGGAGATCATAACCCCAAGTGCAGTGTGCTGGTGAAGGAGAAGACCAAGAGAAAAACCTATCAAGAAGATCAGAAAGCAAGAGAAACAAACCTAAAAAGATCCAAAAAATTCCCTAAACTGCCGACTCCAAGAACAAACCAAAAGATCCAAGAAACCCCCAAAAATTGCCGAATCAAGACTGCCAGAGAACTGCCGACAAAAGTGCCTGTATCGACTCAAGACCAAGATCAGTGCGTTCGCTGGAACCAGAAGGAGAGAAGTCGAATAAACTAAACCAGAAACCCTAAGTGTAGCCGAATTCAGTTGCCGCAAAGAAGCAGGGGGTGTTCCCTGTTGGAGCATGAAATCCCTGTTTGTAGATTAGGGCTGGACTTCGACGGCTGCAATCAATCCTGTGTGGTTTTTTTAACGATTTGTGGGTTGAGTGACTAAGTCACTGTGCTCTCGTCTGTAAGTTTGGGTGGTTTAAAGCAGTGTTGGGTGATTGGAAATTATTGAATTGTTATTTGGGTATTGAATCTTCTGTTGAAGCTGTGTTTGGAAAAGGAACAGAACAGGGCATCCAAGAGTGAGTTGCCGAATCTGCTTCTGTTGTTGATTTGATTAAATGGTTTTGAGGCAGGGTGTGTGCTCCCTAGTTCATTCGGCTTTAGGGTTTGATTGAAATCTGAGAAATTGTGGGCCTTGTGTGTATTGTATTGCTGTCCTGTTTGGGTAGTTTGGTTGTGTTTCTTGCCGAGGGGGTTAGGGCAAAATTGAGGCAGTGAATTGCCGAGTGTGTTTTGGGCAGATTGAATAGTGAATTGCCGATTAAGTGTCTGAATCAAAGGAAATAGAAATGTCGACCATGAGACTCGACATTGGATATTTGACGGAAAGGGGATTTCACCACTGGAAGAAGAAAATGAGGGTTTGCTTTCTCACCATAAGGTGGCTTTGGCACTGGAACCGGATCCAGAAAAGTGGCCAAAGATGGAAAAGGAAGCGAAGGACGAAATCCTGGAAGAGGCGTACAACTTGATCTTCCTCCACTTGGGAGATTCGGTCATCAGGAAGGTTGATGGAATGGACACTGCCATTCAACTCTGGGGTAAACTCGAATCTCTTTATTCTGTTATTTCTGCACCAAATTTAGTGTTCTTAAAAGGAAAATTGTTTAATTACAAGATGGATACTAGTAAGTCGATTGATGATAATTTGGATGAATTCACGAAAATGACTCAAATCCTTAAAGGAACTGACCAAGCCCTAGGAGACTCTAGCGAAGCTATGATCCTTTTAAATGCATTACCTGAAGAATATAGTGTCGTTAAGAACTCTACAGTACACAGGAGTTGTACCTAGGCTAGACTTGGTGATATCTGGTATAAGGGCTAGAGAGCTAGAACTTAGAACCAGTAGGAGAGGAGGAGCGAACTTATTCGTGAAAGGTAAAAATGAAAGGAAATATAATGGTCCGAATAATCATCAGACTAATAACCAAGAACCTAAAGGGAAGAAAAAAATAAACAGGATAAGAATAAAGATAGTGACAAGAAGTGCTATCATTGTGGAAGATGGGACACCTTAAAAAGAATTGTTATAAGTTCATTAGGGAACAGAAAATGAAGGCAGCGCCACTGTGGCTGCCGAAAAGGAGTCGATGTGCCTATCTGAGGCATTGACTGTGTGTAGGGATCACATTAGTAGAGAATGGATTCTGGACTCCGGGTGTTCCTTTCACATGAGTCCGTATAGGGACTGGTTTGTCAACTTTAGAAATTCTGACCAAGGCACTGTGTATATGGGTAATGACAATACTTGTAGGATACAGGGGAGTTGGGGACATAACACTTAAACTTCATGATGGTAAAGTTAGGATTCTTACTGACGTTAGATATGTACCTGACTTGAAACGGAACCTGATATCACTAGGAACACTAGATGAATTAGGTTTCATATAAAGCACACAAAGGAAACATGCACATATCTAAGGGTAATAAACTGATCCTAACTGGTATAAAGAGAAATGGATTGTATGTTCTAAATGGCCAACATGTATTCTCGGATAAACCCATTTCTGCTTTAACTTCTAATGTTGATATGACTAATATATGGCACTTGAGACTTGGCCATATAGGCCAGAAAGGAATGCAGGTACTCAGCAAGCAGGGACAATTTGAAAGGACCAGTTGAAGCCACTTGAGTTTTGTGAGATCTGTGTGTTGGGCAAACAGCACAGACAGAGCTTCCCAACTGGAATTCACTTGTCAAAGGCGAGTCTGGAGTATCTACATTGTGATTTGTGGGGACCAGCAAAGGTCCAGACACATGGGGGTAAGAAATATTTCCTCTCTATTGTTGATGACTACAGTAGGAAGGTATGGACATTCTTACTAAAATCAAATGGATGAAACTTTGACTAAATTTAAAGAATGGAAAGTATTGGTAGAAAATCAAACTAGTAACAAAGTAAAAGTCTTGAGAACTGATAATGGCTTAGAATTTTGTAATACTGAGTTTGACCAATACTGTACTAGTGAGGGTATCCTAAGACATAGGACTGTTAGAAACACCCCTCAACAGAATGGAGTTGCGGAAAGAATGAATAGAACCTTATTAGAAAAGATCAGATGTCTTTTATTTTCTTCCGAACTTCCGAGGGCCTTTTGGGGTGAAGCCCTCAATACTGCTACTCATTTGATTAACCTTAGCCCTAATAGTTCAGTTCAGTTTAAGACACCAGAAGAAATCTGGTCTGGTAGGGCTCATAAGCTTGCACACCTTAGAGTATTTGGCTGTGAAGCCTATGCTCACCAGTCCGTAGGTAAACTTGAACCGAGGTCAATCAAGTGTGTTTTCCTAGGATATCAAGAAGGGACAAAAGGGTATAGGTTATGGGAAAGGGAATCACCTGGAGTCAAAGTCATAGTTAGTCGGGATGTTATATTCAATGAACTTGTTTCCTTGTAAATCTACTAACAACAATGCAGGTGCCTTAGAAAAGGATCTAGCAGATTTTGATCTTGCAGGTGGAGCTCAGATGCAGGTGGAGCCAGGGACATCAAGGACCGCTGAGCAAGTTGGTGACATGTCAGGCACGGAGACATCTGAGGACACCCAGCCCCTGAGAAATAACCCGAAGGAAAACAGAAATGAAGTAGCAGAGATACAAGAACAAATTGAAGAGGACACAGTAGATCAAGTAGATCAAACTGAGCAGCATGATGTAACACCACAAGACACATTGGCCAACTACCAGCTAGCAAGAGACAGAAGTAGGAGGCAGGTAAGGCCTCCTACCAGGTATGATTACTCAACTAATGATTTGTATTTCTGTGCGTTAATATCAAGTCATGAAATTAATGGGGTTGAGTCTGCTAGCTTAGGAGAGGCATTAAAGTCTACCCATAAACTTGAATGGGAAGCGGCTATGGAAGATGAGATTTTTCTTAGTACTAGACCTGAGGTGATTAAAATGGAAAATGTACCTTATGCTAATGCTATTGGTTCTGTGATGTATGTCATGATTAGTACTAGACCTGACTTGTCTTATGCTGTATCTTTATTGAGTAGGTTTATGTCTAATCCAGGTGGAGCACACTGGAGTGCTTTACAATGGTTGTTAAGATACTTGAATACTACTATTGATTATGGCTTATGTTTTAACAAATCTAACGCTTTAGATTTGGTAGGGTATGTTGATTCTGATTTTGCAGGTGACAGAGACTCAAGAAAGTCAACTACCGAAGCGGAGTATATAGCCATAACTGATGTGTTCAAGGAAGCAATTTGGCTTCAGGGTATCTTAACCGAAATACAACAGCTGCAGGGTAAGACAGTTGTGTATTCAGACAGTCAGAGTGCAATACATCTGAGCAAGAATCCAGTACATCATGAGAGAACCAAGCATGTGGATGTGAAGTATCATTTTGTGAGGGGAAGTTATCACAAATGGTAAGATTGAGATTGAGAAGGTTCCAACAGAAGATAACCCATCGGACATGGGGACAAAGATTGTGACTGCAACCAAACTCTCCCACTGCATGAAGCTGTTGCAGGTGGGGGGTTGGCTGACCTTGCAGCCGACATGAGCGATGATGTGAGTAGGTGAGTTTGCTGTGCTATCTTGACCTTAGTGTGTCGTTGTGTATGATTGGGAGTGATAGATGTTTTTGGCTTCAAGGTGGAGATTGTAAAATGTGAAGCCTTGTCATCCGTTGGATAAGGGACACGTGGCGCAATCCTTGCCGTTGTCCCAATTACATGTATTTGCTCATCCTATATAAAGGGCACTTAGGTTGAGAATTAGAGAGAGTTTTCATTATTTGTATTCCCTTTATTGGCTAAGTGTTGAGCCTTTCCTTAGTCCAAGTTAGTGTAATTCTTCAATTGGGAATTTGAGAGATTGTCACTTTTAGAGATTAGGGTTTGTGAGATTTGGGGAATTACAATTTGTAAACGGATTCAAGATTCCGTGTGTAATCTTGAAATTGCTTAGTGCAGCGAGCTCCCTATTCCGGAGTTCAACGTGGATGTAGTCGGGAATTTTTCCGGCGAACCACGGTAAAAATCGTGCATTCTTGATTGATTGATTTGACGAATTTGCGACAAAACTTAACAGCTGAGTATATCATGATCTTCTCAAAACTCTACTGCAGAGGGGTTGTGCATGGGTATGAGTAACTGCCTTTTTAATTCCTTATTCTGATATTTTTTGGGTACGATTAATTATGTCCAGGCTTTAGTTTGCAATGAACCAAGTTACCAAACAAATCTTCGATCAAAATCCTGATTTTTTTCCAATAAGTCCGATGGATTACGGCCGGTTTCTAGTGATCTCAATAGGCACAGGCTCTCCCAAGTCAGAGCAGAAATACAGTGCTAAAATGGCAGCCAAATGGGGCATTTTGGGTTGGTTACTTCATGATGGTTCTGTTCCATTAGTAGATGTCTTTACTCAAGCAAGCGCGGATATGGTTGATTACATATTTCTGTCTTGTTCCGAGCACTACATTCTGAACAAAATTATCTTAGAATTCAAGTAAGCTAGTTTTCTAATCTTCTTAGTTAAACTTAGGGTGGGTGCGTTTGATATTTTCGTGTATGGTAAATACTTACAATTATATTGGGTTGTATTTTTATCAAAAATTATGTTGACCATCTCTTTATGCAGGCAGAATAAAATTTAAATATTTTTTCTTATATCAATAATAGATTTGAAGATAAATCTAATAAATAATATGATTTATATCTTTTAAATTAAAAAAAAAAAATCTTATACGAAGCTTTAGGATATGATTCGTATCTTTTAAGGAAAATGATGTTTTAAGAAAAAAATACTAAATTTTTATATAGATAAAGATTATTATTTATGATTATTTACATTTTACTATTAAACTTCTGACATAACAATTGAGTATTGTCAATTTTGAAATATTATATTTTACTACTAAAACTATGATAAAATAATATTTTACTAATATTTGGTCAAAATCTTAATTGACTATTATATTCTAACACTAAGTTAAACTAAGTCAACTAACAAAAACATAGCTAGATTTTGTATAATTTTAATAATAAAATATTATTTTACGTAAGTTTAATAGTAAATGTTAGGGGTGCGAAACCAAACCGGAACCGAACCGTCGATTTCTCAAAAACCGTTGCGATTGAAATGCTCAAAATCGTTGCAATTGCAACGGTTCCTCAAAAACCGAACCACAAATCGGTCTCATCGCTTCGGTTCGTCAGTTCGGTTTGTCAGTTCGGTTCATAGATTTGGTTCGTCAATTTGGTTCCCCAGGGTTCGATTTTGGTTCGATTCAATCGACAGTTCTGGTTCGGTTTGTAAATTTTGGAGAACCGAAACCGAACCGGTTCTTTGGCAGTTTCGGTTCGGTTTGGAACCGCGCCGAACCATTGACCGTTTCGGTTTGCGATTCTGAACGAAACCACCCCGGTCAGAGCTAGTGAATGTAGTATTTCAAAATTCGAATTGCCCAATTTTTACTTTATCATAAGTTTAATATAAAATATAAATAATTCTATTATTTAATCGTAGTATTTACTAAATATTTTCATTTTTATTTCACAGATACACTTTTTTTTAACAAAAATGGACTCTTGCATATGTATGACTAATGTCTAACAGTTATTGTAAAATACTTTAATTCAGGATGATTCACTAAGAGGAAAAGATGCTTCAGTTGATATTGCCACAAAGGAAACTTGGAGAAGCTTGAGCAAATGGTGAAAGACTTGAAGAAACCAGTTTCTAGGGTGAATTTCGAAACGGGTTTATCTGAACCAGTGGCAAATGGTGGCACTAATGCGGAAGCTCTGAAAAGGTATGTGTGAGTTCCATTTTTATTGGCATGTGTTCGTGACAAAATAAGTTCAATTGAGTTGTAATATGTCGTGAAGATCTTTGTGCAATTGGACTGGGTTTTGGCTGCTGTGCATCAGACATACGTTCGTGGTGTTCGTTGCAGTGTTCGAACGATTTGCGTTAGTGCTGCGTTCGTTTGGGGGTTCGAACGTGTAGAGTTAGTGGCACGTTCTTTATTGGGTTCGAACGGGAATTCCAGAGAGCAAATGTTCGAGTCTCGTTCTTGTTGGGTTCGAACGAGATCATTCCAGAGAGTTCATGTTCGTTGTGCGTTCGATTGGCGTTCGAACGAGTCTTCACAGAAAGGGCGCGTTCGTGTAGCGTTCTAGTAAGCGTTCGAACGCCAGTCGCATCTGGACGCGTTTTTGGCCTGCAAAACCCTAGTTTTTCACCCTACCTAAAATATTAGCCTTAGCCCCATTCTCAGCAGTTGAAGCATATTTCTCTTGAGCCAAATACTCTCAAAGCTTTCAACTCTCTTTGATTTCACCTTGAAGACTCTTTGAATCTTATGTCTTCTTGTTAATGGTGAAATCAATTCTTTGATAAACCTTCAACCAACTTAACCCAAAATCCCTAATCCTTTAGAGTTCTATAGGAGGAGTTTTGTTAGTCGGAGTTCCGGCGTTCAGAGGTGATACAATCTACTCAAGACTTCAGAGGTCTGAAGAAAACCGTGGGTCGCGGGCTTGAGGAGTTGCCTTGAGTTCTTGCACAGTAGAGGTACTTGAGTCGGTGGAGTTGCCACCATAGGTCTTGACCATCGCTGTAAGTTTTTCTCGATATAGTGGATTCGGGTGGTAGCCTATACCCGGAGTGGTTTTTTACTCGGAAGAGTTTTCCACTTCGTCACCAAAATTACTTGTGTTGATTTTGTGTGGTTTGATTATATTTGCTGCTTTAATTATTGTTATTGTTTTTACATTTGCAGCTTATTATTTTAGTTGGTTGATTTGTTAAATTGCCTGTTGCAATTCCATAGTAGCAGTAACAGGACCTGTCCTGCTTATTGTCTGTAATTCCGCATAGGGTCAGAACTTAGGATAACCTCGAATTTTCAATTGGTATCAGAGACTGAACTCGATCCTTGACTCATTAGCTATGGAACATAGTCAACCCTTAAATTGTGATACCCTCACATATTGTGATTTGGCCTTGTTTACAAATAAGTTTAAGAAATTTCTTAAACCTAAGAAGAGTGGCCATAACAGTGATAGGGATATGGAGAATAAGCCTAGAGAGAGAAGGCATAGCAGAAGAGAGTCTAGAGGGGATATGGATAATAGAACCCGTAGTGTCAGTGCCATGAATGTGAAGGATATGGCACGTTAGATCCGAGTGTCCCACATATCTTAGGGCTAAAGGCAAGAAAGCCATGGTAGAATCCCTTAGTGATTCTGAAGGTGATGATTCTCCGAAAGGCAATTATATGGCCTTTCCTGCTAGTGTGACCAGTGAGAGGAACGAGTATGTTAGAGATTCTGGTTCAGAATCCTCTCACAATGAGTCAGTTGATGAGGACAGTCTTCAGGTAGCTTATGCAAAACTTTTTAAAGAGAGTTTAGCTATTAAGAAGACAAATTTAGAGGTCAATAAAAGGCTGAAACTAGTTGAGTTAGAAAAGAATGAAGCTCAAGCTAAATTTGAGCAAAGCCTTTTGATTGTTGATGACCTAGAGGAGAGGAACAGAGGCCTAGTTGATAGGGTCCAAATTTTAGAGACTGAGCTTGAAGATGCTAGAACTCAGTTGTCTGCATTTTCTAGTGGAAATAAAAAAGTGGACCGGATGTTTGGTATTATTTCTGAGCCTAACTGCAATAAGGCTTATTCTTCCAAAGCTGTGCCTGTTGCAGCTAAATGTGGACTTAGTTAAAAAGCCTATTGAGTGTAGTCATGTGATTCCTCCATTTTTTCCTCCGTCCTGTGACCCAACCTCGATCTAGAGGTGTTGTGGGTAAACCTCGCTCTCGTCCGAGGTTTGTGCCTGTGTGCCACCACTGTGGCAAGGCTGGACATATTAGGCCTAAGTGCTTCATGTTGCACAAGCAAAAGAGAAGGCCTAAGAGTGTGTCTCCTAGATTTGATTCGTCAAATCTAATGTCTCAAGTTTCTGCACTAACCAAACAAGCACTATTTCTTAGTGAGAAACTTTCTTTGTTGTCTGGGAACTCTAGTGTGGAAGTGGTTCCTAGAAAAGTTTGGGTGAGGAAGCAAGATGAATTCCCATCTTCCTCTGCATGTCCTGATGGACATTATGAGAGTGCACTTCGGTGTAACTCTGCTTAAATGATGCACTTTTATCTTCCCATTGCATGTGTGTGCGTTGTTTTATGTTTTTACACGTTTGTTTTGTTTTCACAGCATATGGGTGTGTGTGTGTGTCTTGTTTTTGTTATATATCCCTTGGTATATAGGATGGAAACCCGGACATAAATTTCATAGCCGATTCCGAATGGACGGTAGTATGATCTGCACTCGGGGATACAACTCCACGTATCATTGGATGTTTTGCAAGCTGTTTTGTGTCTTTTTTTTTGTGTGTGCTTTAAAACTGAAAAATCAAAAAAAAATTATATATTTTGAAAAGACCAAAATTTTTTTTATGGCTTGTTAGAGCATGAATAGCATGTGCATGTGATCCTGGTATGTAGGATATATGATTATGCATGTATGATATGCTGTTATTTTTCTTGATGCTCTATATACATGAGTGTGTGTGATAAAAACCTTTGGTATATCTTGTGCTTGCACTTTCACATACACGTTTTTATTTTATCAAGGCTTGGTCGCATGTATGAGTTTTTGGAATGGCAATCTAATCTCTTCAATGCTTTGTTTGCTTAATAGTGTGACTTTGACTAGATGACCTTGCTATCCCCTTGTAAAAGTAAAAAGAAATATTTTAAAAAAAAAATGAGACTCAAGTGCAAAAGAGCCAAAATGGCCATATTTCAAAAGATAAGGGCAAAAACCCTTCACTCGAAAGAGTTGTAAAAATGAGCTCATGATATTTCTGGGGTAAATAATATAGCATGCAACCATGTTGCTTATTTTCGGTCCTAGTGGTGCTGGGTTTGAACACTCATTTTGTGGACTTGGTTTGTTTAGAGATGAATTTCTTTGGCTGTGTCCAGCTCATAAAATAAGGTCTTAAGCCTTGATTCGTTATGCACTTTATTTTCCACGCAAGTGCTTTATATGCTTTGGTGTTTGTGTCATATGCATAAGTGTTGTATTTAGCCACTTTTAAAATGATGCATATTGTTTCATGTCATAAACAGCTGAATACTGACTGGGTATCATTGTATCAGCTTGAAATGCTGTTTCAGTCAGTTTTTGACAGGATTTTTTATTTCCTCAGTATGTGCCTGTGTGTGCTTCATGTTATTGCATACCAATTTGTTTTTCTTCTTCTTGTGCACTTTTTCTGAGTTTTTGGTTTACTTCCCGTATTTATTTTGCTAACTCTATGTGTCTGTTAGTGAGGGGGAGTAATCCTGTTTGTTTATGCTCTTGCATGTGTTTCTCCTGTTCTCCTGTTATTTTTCCTGTTTCTTTTTTCCCTTTGTCATTTCGTGACAAAAAGGGGGAGAGTAATATATTAAGGGGGAGAGCTTTAATATATAGGAGAGAGCCGTAGAATATCCTTTAGATATCTCCATTTAAGGGGAGTTAAGATTAAGGGGGAGAAGGATTTCTATTTGTACATGCATGAGATTTTTACCTGCTTTATGTTTTACTTGATTATCCAATGCTTTTCACGGTATATTGTTGTTTGTGGATGTTTCAGGTAGCAGGTATGTTGCTTGCTGGTGGCATTACTTTCTAGACTACTTTGTTAGGTGTTAGATCGAGTCCATTTGTAATAAGTCACTGTTTTGATGGTTGACAGTTGACTATTTGCTTTTTGGGTCTATTACCGTAGTCTTTGTATTAGGTAGTATTTTGTCACGGAATGCCAAAGGGGAGATTGTGAGTTCCATTTTTATTGGCATGTGTTCGTGACAAAATAAGTTCAATTGAGTTGTAATATGTCGTGAAGATCTTTGTGCAATTGGACTGGGTTTTGGCTGCTGTGCATCAGACATACGTTCGTGGTGCGTTCGTTGTAGTGTTCGAACGATTTGCGTTAGTGCTGCGTTCGTTTGTGGGTTCGAACGTGTAGAGTTAGTGGCACGTTCTTTATTGGGTTCGAACGGGAATTCCAGAGAGCAAATGTTCGAGTCTCGTTCTTGTTGGGTTCGAACGAGATCATTCCAGAGAGTTCATGTTCGTTGTGCGTTCGATTGGCGTTCGAACGAGTCTTCACAGAAAGGGCGCGTTCGTGTAGCGTTCTAGTAAGCGTTCGAACGCCAGTCGCATCTGGACGCGTTTTTGGCCTGCAAAACCCTAGTTTTTCACCCTACCTATAAATATAACCCTTAGCCGCCATTCTCAGCAGTTGAAGCATATTTCTCTTGAGCCAAATACTCTCAAAGCTTTCAACTCTCTTTGATTTCACCTTGAAGACTCTTTGAATCTTATGTCTTCTTTGTTAATGGTGAAATCAATTCTTTGATAAACCTTCAACACAACTTAACCCAAAATCCCTAATCCTTTAGAGTTCTATAGGAGGAGTTTTGGTAGTCGGAGTTCCGGCGTTCAGAGGTGATACAATCTACTCAGAGACTTCAGAGGTTCTGAAGAAAACCGTGGGTCGCGGGCTTGAGGAGTTGCCTTGAGTTCTTGCAGTATAGAGGTACTTGAGTCGGTGGAGTTGCCACCATAGGTCTTGACCATCGCTGTAAGTTTTTCTCGATATAGTGGATTCGGGTGGTAGCCTATACCCGGAGTGGTTTTTTACTCGGAAGAGTTTTCCACTTCGTCACCAAAATTACTTGTGTTGATTTTGTGTGGTTTGATTATATTTGCTGCTTTAATTATTGTTATTGTTTTTACATTTGCAGCTTATTATTTTAGTTGGTTGATTTGTTAAATTGCCTGTTGCAATTCCATAGTAGCAGTAACAGGACCTGTCCTGCTTATTGTCTGTAATTCCGCATAGGGTCAGAACTTTGTGTAAAATCGAACTTTCAGTATGCATAAAAAATAATAATAATAAACACAACATAATTTATTGAATAATTTAATTTTAGTTCAAAGTTTTATTCAATTTTCTTCTTGCAGATTTGCAAAAATACTTTCTGAAGAGAGGAGACTTCGAGAGGCAAAATCACCACAAGACAAGAAGAATGGTTTTTAAAATGTAATGTGACCCCGGTGATCGTTTGTGGGCACATTGAAACTATAATTAGGGTTTTTGTATTTGAAACTATATTAGGGTTTTGTATTCATAATCACAAAGTTGGGCATATAATTTGTTATAGAATTATGTGTGTTTGAGGATAGATTTGAAACTATATATTAGGGTTTTGTATTTGAATTGTTTGTTTTGTTTTTCAATGTAAGAAATTTGTGATTCTCTAATAATAAAATAATGACATCTGTGGTTTCTAATGATGAAAATTTTCAACTGAACTATTATTGTTGATCATGTTAATATCCCACTAGTGAAGTTGGGAAATCTCTACTACCTGCATTTTCCATCCACTCCATTTTGAGAATGGTTAAAATCATATAAATAAATTTTTTAATTAAAATTATTTAAAATCTCTTGATAATAAATTAAAAAATAGTTACACTCCCAAACTGATACTTAATTTCACCACTTGAAATGTGAATCCGAAAATGATGAATATGAAGACTTGTAAGTTGATACCTAACTGAAGCACCACTAATTTGGGTCACATATTGAGTGATGATCTGTATCAAAGAATTATAAATATGAATACTGTGCTGATTTTTTTACTCTTTTGGGTCACCTTCAGTCTCCAATATTTTTGGTGATAATTTGTATCATGAATTTAGGGACGGCAAATCAAATAATGAATGGATTTTATTTTGAATTCTAAACGAATCAAATCAAAATGTGATGAAATCGTATTCGATTTATTTAATAAACGAATTCTAAATATCAGGTTTTTTATTCGATTCGTTTAATAAACAAATACTAAACAAATATTCATTTAATCCTGACACGATTTAACGACATAAGTTACTATAAGTTATATGTATGAAATACACGATAAATGGATATTAAAAATGATCCACCAAATCTAGACAACATTATTTTTCTGTGGTAATCAGCAATAACTTTTGAATTTGAACTGAAATACATAGAAAATTAGTAAAAGGAAAGTAATAAACTAATCAACGAACTCAAATTCATATTCGATTAGGTTAATAAATGAATCTTATCAAATCGATCCATTAATTAAATTAATCAATTTTTTCAAATTCATATTTTCTTTAATGCGAATCGAATAAAACAAAATAAAAAAAATTCTGATCTAGATTGCAAATAATGATAGTGTTTGAGCCATTACATTACTTTAAAAAATTGAAGTGTTGATGCAACGTGTGTAAAGAAAGTGGTAGACCAAATAGGAGGCGGAAGTCAAATAATGATAGTGTTTGTTCTAGTAGACATTGACCCAAATTAGCAGGTAGATAAATCATTTGCTGGTGGCTAGGAATTTTTTTTGATGTAATAGAGATATGGTTGACGTGGTATTATCAATAAATTAGTAAATGATATGTATGATTTAATATCCATAATTTTAGTTATTTATTAATATTTTAGCATGTGTGACAATAAATTATTGGATTATTATACGGATGATATGGTACTTCCGTTGTTTGTAGATTATCTCCTGTTATTCTAGTCCAAACAATTCGTAAATATATGATTTCATCAGTTCGATTAAAAAACCCTAACAACACTGATCATTAACTAATGTTGTAATACAAATTTTCGATTTTAAACAACTCCAACCAAACTCAAATTTTTTGTACTCTCTAATTTTGTATCTTCACTGTCTTGTGAATTAGAACAAATATAACTGAAAAGCTTGACATTTGTAGTACCTATTTAGGTCTCCTTAGATTTTGTAAGTAAAGGAGTTGGAAAAATTTTCAAAATAAAGAGTACCGATTCAGTAGATATGAGAGATTAAAAATTATTGATGGTGTTTTTCGGTCCCAAAGAAATCAGAATCTCGAGGAAGGGTATAAAAAAGTTTTCACTTCCTAGATAAGGGGCCCAGGCCTAGGTCCAGGCAGCAGAGGCGTCCGACTCAGCAAAGAGATCAGACTTGTTTGTGTTTTAGGTCCGTGGTGGTCAGACCCGATGTGGTCAGGTCCATGGTGATCCATGACTACCGACCTGACCCAATGAGAAGGTATCATATTCGACAGAATGAGCATCTGTGAAGGCCGACCCGACCTGGTAGCTCAGTAGGCCATGCCGGTTTTACTTCTATCTCCCGACCCGCTAGGGCGGGCCGAAGTGGTAATAATGGTATGATCATGATCAAATGACGTAAGCCCTACATGTGGACTTGCACCTTTTAAAAAGGTCTGACATGACAGATTATAGGCTAGAGGTAGCGTGTGACGGATGGTATAATAGCTTGGTTTAAAGAGATGTCAGGTGGCTGAGTTACTTTCGGCAGAGCAGTTGGGGAAGAGAGACATCGCATTGATAGTAAAATCACGTGGCTGACGTCATGAGATTAATGTAATAGTAGAGTTTGCCATAGTATATAAAGGAGTTGAGAATTCATTGTAAGGGGGTGATGAAGTTGGTGCTTGGAGTACCAATCCGATCTGTACATTTTATTATTTATTAATAAAATAACTACATTTTTCATTTCATACCTTATAATGGTATTGTCATTACGCGTATTAAATTGATGTATAGATATGCTAAGAATGACATCGACCTTAGAATAGTCTTGACACTAGGTGTAAACTTTTATTAAAGTAAATATTCCTAATCGTTGGTTTTGAAATACGGTCGAATTCCTATAACCTAGAAGACTAGCACATGTCGTATATTGGAATTGGAGTTCCAAGGGTTTAACGCGATGTACCATGAGTTCTGGAAACTCGTATAGACATGTGGGTATTCGTTGGAGAGAATACTGAATGACTCACAAGTGATTCCTAATAGTTGGAAGTACACACTACCATCAATAGGAATCTCCTCGAGTTGAGTAGCATATGTAATCCTTTGACTATAGGATATCATTGATTTTGTGTGAGATCCTCCACACTTTGATGCCATGTATGTCAGAAACCGTTCATGGTCTGGCCTCTAGATGTTCATTGGGCGTGGACCGATGCACTCAGTAATCAAGTGCGAAGCAAGATAGGATCCGTCAGCCCATATGTGTACCATAAGGGGTTTAGGTATTCATGTATGTAAGGTCACGATTCTTAAAGACTTTGGACAAAGCCGATCACATAGGGTGGATCGCATCAGTTGTAAATAATTATGGACATGTCGATAGACCCGGCCAAGGTTCCGGTTCGGAACCGGAACCGAACCGGTTGGAACCAGACGGTTCCGGTTCCAACCGGTTCCGGTTCCGGTTCCAACCGGTTCCGGTTCCGGTTCCGGAACCGAACCGGAACCTGACCGGTTCGGTTAGGGTTCTTACCCTGACCGAACCGGTTGGAACCGCTGGAACCGAAAGGTTCCAGCGGTTCCAACCGGAACCGTACGGTTCCGATTGGAACCGGAAGTAAAAAAAAAAAATTTTATTTTCTTGGAACCGTAAGGTTCCTTAAGTAAATCTCAATTTTTTTTATTAATAATAATGACTTAATGAGGTTTAAAATTGCAATACTAAAACATGAATGTCCATATCCTTTTTATAACCAACTCTTGGTTATTGACTTCTTTATATAAGCAATGTGGGACACAATAGCCAAGTAACAAATATCCCACATCGCTTATATAAAGAAAACACTAGTCAAGAGTTGGCTATAAAAAAGATTATAGGTTAAAAGAATTTTATAAAAAAAAGATTCTATAAAAATGATGTGATAGTATGAAAAAACGTTACGATTATAGAATTTTTTCTATTTTTTAAAATTTATTATTTAAAAAAAAAAACCGGAAAGGGAACCGTAAACCGAACCGGAACCGGAACCGACCGGTTCGGTTTACGGTTCCGGTTCCACACTTGTGGAACCGCGAACCGGCCGGTTCGGTTCGGTTCCGAACCGGAACCGAACCGGCGGCCAGGTCTACATATCGACATGAGATGTGCCCCTCGGAAACTTGACGGTATATTCTATGTTTCCTAAGCATAACTCGGATAGCCTATGACAGAGAGATTGTTAAACATATGTGATGACCTTGACTTGTATAGTTCAGAAAGGTCGTTTATGTTCTTCGCGAATACGGAGGTGGCCGAATTGCGTACATATTAGCTAGGCTTATATGACGAACATGTCTGAACTTATAGAGTCCCAATATGAAGAGTACTCGTTGAGCACTTGGGTAGCCAATTATTTTTGATAAAAGATAATATTTGATATTATAATTATCAACTAAGATAATTAAGTGTTATTAGATAACATTGATTATTTACTTTGACCTAATTGGATTAATTCAATAATTACACAAGGGCTTAATTGTAAAATCATAATTATATCTACCACCTCAACACAATGGAGTGTTTGAGCGTAGAAATCGTACTTTATTGGATATGATGCGAACAATGATGAGTTATACAAATATTCCTTATTATCTTTGGGGTTACGCTTTACAAACTGATGCAAATATACTTAATAGGGTTCCATTGAAAGCTGTTTCTATGACCCCGTATCAGATATGGTTCGGTAGAAATCCAAGTCTTAAACATTTAAAGATTTGGGGTTGTCCTGCATACATTAGAATTGCACAGCGGGATAAACTAGCACCCAGAGGGTATAAATGTAGGTTCGTTGGATATCCTGATAATTCCATAGGATATCAATTCTACGATTTCGAGCAATGAAATGTATTTATTGTCCGCTTTACAACTTTTCTTGAAAAGCAATTTTTGAGAGAAAGTGGGAATTTTAGAGAGATTAAACTTGATGAGTTTGATCCCAACATTAAGGAATCTGAGATGGAACCAGAGAATTCAACTAGGTGAAGGATCTACAACACATGTCCTACGTAAGTCAAATAGAATATTAAGGCCTCATGAGAGACTATTTTTAACATCTAATATGAGCCTTGATGTTCTCTTATTGGAGGAAACAGATATGACTACGTATAAAGAAGCGATATTTGATATCGATTCAGGAAAATCGAAGGAATCCATGAAATCTGATAGACCCGGCCGGCGGTTCGGTTCCGGTTCGGAACCGAACCGAACCGGCCGGTTTCCGGTTCCACACACTTAAGTGGAACCGGAAACTCGAACCGAACCGGAACCGAACGTTCGGTTCCGGTTCGGTTCGGTTCATTTTTTTTTTTAATTAATTAAAATAAAAAAATGAGAGGAGTCAAATCATTAAATAAAAAAAAATTTATTAATTAAAAAAAATGAGATTAAATTTATAAAAAAAATAAAATTATTACATTGAAGAGCTTGAGCTTAAATTTTTTAAATTTAAGTTGCCTACGTATCCTCCAAGGGTGAGAGGAATCAAAGCTCACGTAGTTCCATTACAAGTTTAAGACATATCCCCTTTGTAAATTATAATTTTACATTTATCAATTATCATTATCATTGATCCTTCGGCTCCGGGTCCGCAGCTTCCGCTTGCACTTGTTGCAGAAGCATTATCGAACAAATCTTCAAAATCATCGGGGGCATCTTCTTGTTGTCTCAGATCAGCTCGAGTCCAATCATCCACACAAGCTGTTGCTTCTAGAGTGCTTGGATGTAATGAAGATCGCCTAGCTTCCAATATATTACCTCCCAAGCTGAAGGCTTGCTCAACCGCAACGGTGGAAATAGGTGCTGCCAATATTTCTTTAGCAATAATAGATAAAACATGATATATATTTTGATGCCGGTTCCACCATTCAAGGATTTTAAAATTTTTACTGCATAAACTTTCATTAGAAAACTCAAAATTTGTAGATAAATAATTATCTAATTCAGGGTTATTAGTTGTTGTCGTATCCCTAGATTTTTTATTTCGTTGTAATAACCAACGATCCCCTGCGCTAAGTCTTGGTTGAATTATCGGTTCGCTACTACTAGACTGACCTATTGTTCCTAAGTTATATCTTACAATATAATCATTAAATAAAATAAGATTGAGAATAATTGCGATGCGAATGCCGAATGATAACAAATTAATTAACAACTAAAATAGAGAATTGTATTGAAGTAAGATTGAGAATAAGAGATTTATAGAAAATGAGAGAGTTGAGAAATTGGTGTGATGAAATTATGAAAAATGAATCCTATTTATAGAATTTTAGAATTTTTTGATACCAAAAATGCCCATAAATATAACCGTTTTATTACCGTTATTAGGGGTACATTAGTAATTTTTATTTTATATAATAAAAAAAATTTTATAATTTTATTTATTTTTTTTTTTTTGGCAGTAGCTGTTTGGCAGGGAGCCAAACGGCTCCCTGCATCCCCCAACGGCAGTAGCCGTTGGGGAATTAGGCCCCCAACGGCTACTAGCCGTTGGGGGCCGTAGGGTTCCTGTTGGAACCCTACGGTTCCAACAGGAACCCGACGGTTCCAACCGGAACCGTTCGGTTCCGGTTGGAACCGTCCGAACCGGTGGAACCGTACGGTTCCACCGGTTCGGACCGGTTTGAGTTGGGGTGGAACCCCAACCGAACCGGTCCCATTCCGGTTCGTTCCGGAACCGGAACCGGTTGGAACCGGAACCTTTCGGTTCAACCGGTTCGGTTCCGGTTCGGTTCCGGTTCCGAACCGGAACCGTGGCCGGGTCTAAAATCTGAAATGGATTCAATGCATGCCAATCAAGTTTGGGACTTAGTTGAACTTCCTGAAGGAGTTAAACCTATTGGTTGTAAATGGGTTTACAAAAGGAAACGGGGGATCGATGGAAATGTGGAAACCCTTATGGCTGGACTGGTAGTGAAAGGTTACACTCAACGTCTTAGGATTGACTATGAGGAAAATTATTCACCAGTAACCATGCTAAAATCCATTAGGATTCTTTTAGCCATTGCTGCATATCACGACTATGAGATATGACAAATGGATGTGAAAACCACTTTCCTAAATGGATTCCTCAAGAAGGATATCTATATGGAACAACCAGAGGGTTTCGTATCCAGTGAGACTTCAAACATGGTTTGTAAGCTCCAAAAGTCTATTTATGGACTTAAACAGGCATCCCAAAGTTGGAATTTCATTTTGATGAGATAATTAGATTATCTGGATTCATCAAAAACGAGGAAGAACCATGTGTTTATAAAAATGTTAGTGGGAGCATGATAGTTTTCCTAGTCTTGTATGTAGATTACATCCTTATCATAGGAAATGATATAGGAATGATGCAAAGTGTGAAAGCCTACCTTTGCAAGAACTTTTCCATGAAAGATATGGGTGAAGCTTCATTTATACTAGGTATAAGGCTCTACCGAGATAGAGTTAGGAAGCTTATAGGGTTTTCACAATAGACGTACATAGACAAGATGTTAGAAAGGTACAGTTTTACCAACTGCAAGATAGCAAATGTACCTTTCCGATACGACATACATCTTTCGAAGAAAATGGCACCTCAAACTGAGGAAGCGAGAGTTAAGATGTCTAACTTGTCATATGCTTCTTGTATTGGCAGCATCATGTATACTATATTATGTACTAGACCTGACATCAGTTTCGGCGTCAGTGTGACCAGCCGATATCAGTCTTATCCAGGTAATGATCATTGGACAACCGTAAAATATATCCTAAAATATCTTAAAGGCACCAAGGATAAGTTTCAGATATATTGAGAAAATGAGCTACAAGTTAAGGGTTATACAGACTCCGACTTCCAGGGAGATCCAGATGATAGAAAATCTACATCAAGATACATATTTACACTTAACGGTGGTACGATTAGTTGGCGTTGTTCAAAGCAAGGCTCAACAACTGATTCCACCACTGAGGCGGAATTTATAACGGCTTCAGAAGCTGCTAAAGAAGCTATTTGGATTATAAATTTTATCACAGAACTTGGCGTTGTGCCTAGTATTATGGATTCGATCCCATAGTACTGTGATAATAATGGAGCCATCATGCAAGCTAAAGAGCCGAGGTCACATTCCAAGTCTAAACACGTGGAAATAAAATACCGTGTAATTAGAGAGATTATTGAACGAAAATACATAGTGGTCCTAAAGGTTCAAGGACAAGACAACATAGCAGACCCGCTTACAAAGGCCTTACCTCCTAAGTTATTCGATAAATATGTGGAGGATATGGGACTACGGTACCATCCAGATTGGCACTAAGCAAGTGAGAGTTTGATGGATTTGGTGCTTGGAGTGCCAATCTGATCTGTACATTTTATTATTTATTAATAAAATAACTACATTTTTCATTTTATACCTTATAATGGTATTGTCATTATGCGTATTAAATTGATATATAGATATGCTAATAATGAAATCGACCTTAGAATAGTCTTGACACTAGGTGTAAACTATTCTTAAAGTAAATATTCCTAGTCGTTGATTTTGGAATACGGTCGAATTCCTATAACTTAGAAGACGCTATCGTATATTGGAATTGGAGTTCCAATGTTTTAACGCGATGTACCATGAGTTTTGGAAACTCGTATAGATATGTGGGTATTCGTTGGAGCGAATACTGAATGAATCACAAGTGATTCCTAATAGTTGGAAGTACACACCACCATCAATAGGAATCTCCTCGAGTTGAGTAACATATGTAATCCTTTGACTATAGGATGTCATTGATTTTGTGTGAGATCCTCCACACTTTGATGCCATGTATGTCAGAAACCGTTCATGGTCTGGCCTCTAGATGTTCATTGGGCGTGGACCGATGCACTCAGTAATCAAGTACAAAGTAAGATAGAATCTGTTGGCCCATATGTGTACCATAAGGGGTTTAAGTATCCATGTATGTAAGGTCATGATTCTTAAAAACTTTGGCCAAAGCCGATCACCTAGGGTGGATCACATCGGTTGTAGAGAATCATGGACATGTCAACATGAGATGTGCTCCTCGGAAACTTGACGGTTGATGAGCGGAAAATATATCAATATTTACCGCCCCTTTTACCTAATATTTTGTTTAGTTTCTCGAGTCTGATGAACGTTTTGATGTGATTTAGATTATTTTGCAGATAAAATAAAATTAGGACTCAATGGAATCATTTAGGATGAAATTTGGGTCAAATAAGGGTAAAAACGGGACTTGATATTTTGATTTTGGAGATTGGAAACTTGAAATGGCGAAGTACGATTTCAGAAATTCTAATTTTGCGCAATGTTTGTATTTTGGCCTTAACGTTTTACTTCGATATCAGATTGAGGTGATTCAAGTTCCAAATTAAAGAAGACTCAAAGATATACAACTTTGAAGAACAAAATAATTTCGAATTCTGAATATTTCATGATCGAAATTGATGAAATATCCGTAAGTGTGTTATGTGTAATTATTAAAATCATTTTCAAAGCAAAAAATAAATATATAAATAAAAAATAAAAATTGTCAAACTTCCACCAAACATGCAATCATTTTGGTGGAGGATTTGGTGCCATGTTTGATGCCTTATTTGGTGTCATGTTTGGTGGAGCAATTTGTGGAGCAATTGGTGGAGAAATTGGTGTAAGCCTTTAGATTTTCCTATAAATACCAAGTCATTTCATTTGTAATTCTCATGCTTTCCTTAGGTTTTTTTTAAAAGGAATTTAAGGATTGCATATTGTTTGTTTAATTTTTGTAATTTAAATTATGTATTTTTATTTTCAGTAATAGTAGTAGTTTCTTTTCTTTTCTTTTTTCTTTTCTTTTCTTTTATGTTTTCTAGTTAAATTTCCGCTGAGGGAATGATGTAGCTTTTATTATTTTAGTTTAGATCAATCTCCCTTAATTATAATATGGAAATTATAATTTAAATTAAAGGATTACTGCCGTAATGTCTAGTTTTATTTGTTTGATATAATGTGACACCGCCTATATGGCCGGTCTTTAGGTGACAGATGATTACCGCCTATATGGCTGGTTTATGAACAAATAATAACACCGTCTTTATGGTTGGTTGGACTTAATTGAAAATCTGACTTAATAAGGATACCGCCTGTATGGTCAGTTGGTAACATCACTGATAATTTTTATATTATAATAATGGAGATTTCTAAATTAGAATTAGTAAAGGTGGATCCTCTAACCCCCAACATTTTATTTTTATTCTAGGGAAGTGATGAAATACAATATTCACATACTTAATAATTGATTTAATTATGTATTGGGTAATTCTTTAGTTTGTATATTGAATTTTAAGCTTAATGCTTCTTGTTGCCTGATCACCAATAAGATTGATGTGGTAAACTTAAAATGAACTTGGAAAGGGATTTTAGGTTTCAGTCTTAGATTCAATATCCCACGATCTTCCTTGAGGATAGATAACCCTTTAATAGATTTCCTTACATGATAGGAATATATCTGTCGGGCGGGGGTAGCCATAATTGGAACTTAATCCTAATGAATTCAGGTAACTTGGTTAACATAGGAATATGATTAATCGAGTTATTTGGGTCTTTGCATCTGACCATCGGAAGAGGCTTTTGCATATCTTCGTGTTCCAGGTTAGCAAATTAATTTATTACACATGTATAAAAAATCAATTCATCTTTAGAATAATATTGTGTGAAGTCACAACCCTAGATATTTTGTGTCTTTTGTTATTTTCCTTAGTATTTTCTTTTGTGTCTTTAATTTATTTATTTAGCAAATCCACATTCAACCAACAAATCAAGCAATCATTCTCTTCTCTCTTTAATTAGATACTTATAAATAAATAGATTCAATAATTAGTAACAACAGTAGGAATTAAGTCCTCGTGGGATCAATATTTTTATACTATTTGAACGATATGTGCGCTTGCATTATACGCGTGTGATTATTCCGGTCAATGGTATATTCCATGTTTCCTAAGTACAACTCGGATAGCCTACGACAGAGGGATTGTTAAACATATGTGATGACCTCGACTTATATAGTTCAAAAAGGTCGTTCATGTTCTTCGCAAATTAGGAGGTGACCGAATTGCTTACATATTAGCTAGGCTTATATGACGAACATGTCTAAACTTAGAGAGTCCCAATATGAAGTGTACTCGTTGAGCACTTGGGTAGCCGATTATTTTTTATAAATGATTATATTTGAAATTATAATTATCAACTAAGATAATCAAGTGTTATTGGATAACATTGATTATTTACTTTGACCTAATTGGATTAATTGGATTAATTCAATAATTGCACAATGGCTTAATTGTAAAATCATAATTATCTATACCATTTGAGGATATTATGGTAATTGAAATAAGACTAATAAATTGTGTTAGGATGCTTTGGAAGTATAAACACAACATGCTAGTAATTATGTCAAAGATGTTCATGTTGGATAACTAATTAGAGTTTGGAACTCTTGATTAAAGCTTAGAGATATGGCTACCATTATATAATCACTTAACCACCTTTGGGTGACCTAGAATTGTTCGCGAGACATTTCTTATTGGGATTCTAATTTAGTTTGTGTAATGGGTTCAGAATTTACGCAAGTGCGTATTTAGAATAAATTTATGTGTTTGTAAAAATATTTGATATTTTGAAAAACTTGATTTTTATTCTATAACATGTGTTAATGTTGGTTTTGAAATTAAAAATTAATTTTTGATGTTTTTGAAGTGTTTAAAGAAGACCGGAAAGAATTAGGGTCAAAGACCCTAATTCATTCAGCTCACTGGAATGTGAGTGAGTTAAATGAAAAGGGTGAATTAAAAAAAATGTGTGGAGACCTGATTGCTATAATGCACGCATGCGTACTGTAGCACACGTGTACGTGCACGGTAATTTTGTTTTTGTTCATTCGGGAGTTTCCGGACTCTGATTCAATCCCGAATTTTCCTATACACTTGTAATGGAATATAATATTTCATTAAATAATTTATACTTAATATCCATGGGTTAGACCCATTTTCGCTGTCCGGGGTACCGATCTGATCCTAGGGGTTCCACAACGGCCTCAACAAGGGGTCAGCCAAATTCATTCACGCATAACTTGTAAGCTAAAGGCTTAAGTGTAAAAGTGAGTTTGTAAGTGGTCGGTCAGCCGAGCTTGAGAGATAGGCAGGTCGGTCATAGCCCGACCACGTTATAAAAGCTTCATATTCCCTTGTGCTCATGGATGTAGTGTAGGCACTGCATTTTTACACATAAGTCCCTATGATGAGTCTCATTTTGGAGACACTACCTTTTAAGTCACGGAGGTCACGGGAAACGGACATCGGAAGGGGAAATTCAGAATAAACAAGGTTCACTGTTTTCGTTCGTGCTACGTTCGTGTTTACGTTCGAACGTCAAACGGATTGCGAGCGTTCGTGCCGCGTTCGAGGAAGCGTTCGAACGGTGTCGGTAATTCTGGTTTTGCTGCTAGCCTCACATCCAGCCCAATTAGCCCCCCAAAGCCCATAAAACACATCCCAATTTAAATAAATAAATAT
This sequence comes from Zanthoxylum bungeanum, assembly GCA_019454045.1. Lineage (NCBI taxonomy): Eukaryota > Viridiplantae > Streptophyta > Magnoliopsida > Sapindales > Rutaceae > Zanthoxylum > Zanthoxylum bungeanum. The sequence continues at coordinate 40,651 of SKCR01018434.1, read as the reverse complement.
TAATTAAAACATTAACTAAATAATATAATAACTAAATTAATTAAATGATTAAATAAAACATATACCAAACATAAAATAAACAATTACCAACTTAAACTAAAATCATGCCTAAATTAAACAAATCACATACTAAATCAAAATATAATCATGCCTAATTAAAATCAATCAACCAATTATATTCCCAATCTAATAAGATTATTCCCAAAACTTAAAATATTGTATTCCTAATCCAAGCCAATCAAATATTCAACCTTCCCTATCTAGCCAAGATTTGTCCCCCCTCAATCTTTGACTTCCCTTAACCAAACCAAATCAAATCCCTTGCTTTCCTTGTCCAACACCAAATCAAATCCCTCTTTAATTAGCCAAATCCTTTTCATTGTCAAGCCCAACCCTTTGCCTATAAAAAGAACCTTTCACCAACCTTCTCAACCCTAGTTTTTAGACCTTAGTTTTTTTAGTTTTCTAGTCCCTAGTCCCTAGCTCATACACAATACACATAAAAATTACAGGAAGAACACACCCAAAAAGAGTAAGCAAAAGATAAAGAGGAAACGACAGCGAAACCACAAGGAAACAATAGCAAAAGACGGAGAACGACGACTCAAAACAGTAAGACAACGAACGAGAACAGTGAACCAGTGAACCGGGAGAGTTGCGGAGTATCCACCCTTCCGACGATCGTGTACCGTACATCCGAGAGGTGATTTAAAAGGTAGACCTGAGGGTACATTTTCATTAGTTTATATTCGTTCTTTTTATTATTATTGAATTCTATTCGCATGAGAGTCGTTTATGGATGCATGTTGTGGCTTGAATGAAATGGAAGAGTGTCGTCTCTTGTGGTATATAGGATGGAAACCCAGACGTAAATTCCGTAGCCGAATCCGAATGGACGGTAGTGCGGTCTGTACTTGGGATACAACTCCACGTACCACTTGAGTAAATGACACCTTCTCTTGTTTTGTGTTGCTTTTATTTATTTATTTTTCGTCATTTAAATTATGTATGTTGCTTATTCCTGTATGATACGATCGAGTGCATGGGCTTAGTAAGTGCGATGAAAGGTCCCCTAATTGGAGGGGTTAAAATCCTTCACCACGATGCTTTGCCGCACCGATTGATGTGTGTTCGGTTGAATGCGAAATACGTTCAATCAGACATACTTAGTTTGATATGATTGTCTCTATTTTCGTATGCATGATTCAATCGAGAGCATGGGCTTAGTAAGTGTGATGTGAGATCCCTACGGGGAGGGGCTAAAGCCCCTTTACCACGATGCTTTGCCGCGCCGGTTGAGGTGTGTTCGGTTGGATACGAGATACGTTCAATCGGGCACACTATGTTTAATATTATTGCTTTCAATTCTTTGTATGCATGATTTAGTCGAGCGCATGGGCTTAGTATGTTGGTCTAAAGGTCCTCTCTTTGAGAGATCAAGAGCCCCAAAAGGCCACCTTTACGGCAGTACTTCGCCGCGCCCTTTATTTTGTCGTTTATGTATTGCGTCCCATTTCATGCATCAGGTCTGTTCCCGTTCGAACGCGTTTACGAACGCAACTCGAACGTGCATGCATTTTTGCCTTATCATGCATCAGGTCTCATTTCCGTTCGAACGGTTTACGAACGCCATACGAACGTGAGCATTCTGTTTCATTTCCGTTCGAACGCGTTATCAAACGCCATACGAACGCGAGCATTCTGTTTCATTTCCGTTCAAACGCGTTTACGAACGCTACTCGAACGCGAGCATTCTGTTTCATTCCGTTCGAACCCGTTTTATGAACGCTACTCGAACGTGAGCATTCTGTTTCATTTTTGTTCGAACGCGTTTTCGAACGCTACACGAACGCGTACACACTGAACTGAGTCTGTCTTATCATATTCATGCATAATTGCCTCTTGGTTGATCTTTCTTGTGTTATATAGCCAACCGTATTATTTGTATTCCTGCATTTATCCATTCTATGTGTTTTTGGGATTGTATTCAAGCATGATTAGGCTGTTAGCATGTTATTTGGTTAATAGGTTCATGAGATAGTACTCAAGCATGATTATGTTGTTCTTAGTTTTCCATATCATAGGATTGAAATATGTTCATGAGATTGTCATGTGATTGTGCATGTTATGATGAATTGTTGATGTATGCATATGAATTTAGGAGCATGATATTTTTGAAATAAATGTTATTTAAGCCTGGTTAAATTATTACATAAATCCTTTTATTACAAGTGACATAAGTAAGGGACCATTCCGAACCCAACGGTTTGAGGTCTTCCTTGCGAGGGGTGAGTGCGGCCTTAAATCTATTTTCCCGGTTCACACCGGGTGGCGACTCCATTACTCTCCGGTTTAGTCCCCCGTGACTACTCCGTACTCCCAACTAGGCCGCGAGCCTAGGACAGAAAAGCGTCGCCCAGTTTTCTGTGTTCCCACATGTAGATTGGATCCATTCAGCCGAACCACGTTAAGCCCTCTATTTTGTCTGTGTGTTTTCTCTTCTTTTGCTAAGTTTGCATTTGGTCTCCAAACCAAATAAATTCACAGTTGAGGGAGGATTGTTCGAGGAGTGACTTTTCCCAATTTTCATCTGGAATGAAAATCAGCTGTCAACAGTTGGCGCCATCTATGGGGACCAATACAAGAAGCAACAAACATGTTGAGACGATGGCCGGAGACGGGAACCATAAATCTTCAGAGTCTTCGATGGCGGAATGGATGGAGAAGCTGGAAGAAACCATCAGGAGTGAAAGGAAAGAAACATGGAATGAGAGATAATCAACCCAAGCCTTCATGAAGGTTATGATGGAGAAGTTGGATAAGTTAGAAGAGAAAGTTGGTGAAAGAGGGGGAGCGGGCCTCAGACAAAGAAGAGAAGAGATAACAAAAGGGAAAGAGGGTGGCTGGAGCCTTACCAGCAGGCGAGTTATGGGAGGAAGAGGAAGGCAAGCAAGCATTGGAATCTTCTAGCTATAGTCCATATTTCACAGAGAGCGACATGGGATGGCATTCGGGGGAAGGGCATGAAACTCCCATTTACGAAAGGTATCGTTCTTAGGAAAGAATGTGTGGTAGAAACCGTGGACGTGAGCATGATATCTCCAAGGATCGGATGAAGAGCTGGTTCCGGAAGGAGATGAAAAAATAGGAGGAAAATATAAAAGACAGACGAAAAGGTGACCAAGACTTGGGGACATCATCCCCCTTCACGGAGGAAATTTTGGCGATTGGATTTCCAAGGAGATTCACTATGCCATCCATAAATGTTTACAAAGGCAGTACAGACCCCAATTTTAATGTTGAGTAGTTTGTTTTGATGACAAAAATTCAGGGAATGGTCGGAGAGGCCATCTGCAAGGTGTTCCCTTTAACCTTATGAGGGTCGGCCGATTTGTGGTTCAGGAACTTGACTCTGGTGAGTGTCAACAGCTTTGAGCAGTTGAGGAGATCCTTTGTGCGACATTTTAAAGGGACGTGTGTATCGAGTAAGATGATGAGGTCGTTGAGGTTGATGAAACAAGAAGACGACGAGTCTTTGAAAAGCTTTGTCGATAGGTACCACACCTTGATTTTAAAGGTCGGAGGTGTACGAGTCTTTGGAGGCCTTAGAAAGTTTTAAAGGGGTTCTCAAGGTTGGGATATTGTGGTCCCACTTGAGGATACAAGAGATATCAGACTATGTCATGGCTTTGGAGCAGGCAAGGAAGTTTGTGCCGATGGAGGAAGATGAGAAGATTTCCAGAAGATGGGGCACCCAGAGGACCAAGGTACTCAGGCCGAAAAATTGATGGGATGTGGGTAAAGTCATGAGGAGACTGATCTCGAGGCAAAATAAGTTCAGGCTGATACCTCAGAATAATCAAGTACATGAGAAAAAGCCACATGACCAGGTCAACCTCGTTGCCGGAGGAACAATGTACACCCCCTTAACAGATGCCTAGCCCAAATAATTCGGGAATTCTAGGGTAAATGTTTTTTGTATGAGCCCGACCTGGGGAAGTTTCCGATCAAGAAGGAAAACCACAAGGCCTATTATTTACACCACAATGTAAATGGATATGCCATGAACGGATGTAGAGACCTGCGGGAGCAGGTGAAAAATTTGGTAAAAAATGGCTATCTAAGTGAATACATAGACCAAGTGGCTAAGAAGGCCAACCAACATTGATAGCGAATGCCTTCGGGTTGGGCACTTGGAATGCTGAGGAGCTGAGAGGATGTTTAAATAGAGTCTCTCTTAAAAAAGACACTCAAAGAGTTGTAAGATGGCAAATAGATTCAGGAGTATGAGTAAGACTATTCATTTATCAGATAAAGTTATTTGTACATGCCTTTTTATTATTATGTGTGCACGTTGGCTCAAGACTGCATTCGTTCCGCCAAGGCCACCTTTAATCATTGGCTTTGGGCTGCATTCATTCTACTGATGCCACATTTAATCATTGGCTATGGACCACTTTTGTTCCGCCGAGACCATGTTGATGGCGCAAGGAGGGAACATTCCCTTGTGGCCAAGTATTTATCATGACTCAAGGTCGGGTTGAGTCTCACCGAGGCCTTATTTTATTTATTAGCATGAGGTCGAAGTTTCTCCTCCATGGCTATTCGTTGATGGCACAAGGAGGGAACATTCCATTGTGGCCAAGTATTTATCATGGCTCAGGGTCAGGTTGAGTCCCACCGAGGCCTTGCTTTATTTATTGGCTTGGGGTCAGAATTTCTCCCCCATGGCTATACGTTGATGGTAGTAGGAAGGTACATTCACTTGTGGCTAAGTATTTATTATGGCTCAGGGTCGGGTTGAGTCACACAGAGGCCTTGTTTTATTTATTGGCATTGGGTCGGAGTTTATCCCCTATGGCTGAGTGTCGAGCAGCACAAGGACATATTTTTCCCTTGTGGCCAGGTTATTGCATCGGTCTGAGGATGCCAAATCAGTCTACGTTTTCATGCACCACCATCTTTTTATATAGTTTCCGGCACCATCTCGCTTACTCGTTGATACCGAGAACTATGAGACAAATGTTGATGGTGGTATTCGGTCCCAAAGAAGTCAGAATCTCGAGGAAGGGTATAAATAAGTTTTCACTTCCTAGATAAGGGGCCTAGGCCCAAGTAGCAGAGGCATCCGACCCAACAAAGAGATCAGACTTGTTTTCATTTCAGGTCCGAGGTGGTCAGACCCGAGGTGGTCCTTGACTACCGACCCGACCTAATGAGAAGGTATCAGATTCGATAGTGTGAGCATCTGTGAAGGCCGACCCGAGGTGGTCCATGACTGCCAACTCGACCTGGTAGCTTAGTAGGGCAAGATAGTTTTACTTCTGTCTCCGAACCGATAGGGCAGACCGAAGTGGTAATAATGGTATGATCAGAATCAAATGACGTACGCCCTACATGTGGACTTGCACCTTTCAAAGAGGTTTGACATGACAAATTACATGTTGGAGGTAGCGTGTGGCAGATGGTATAATAGCTTGGTTTAAAGAGATGTCACGTGGCAGAGTTACTTTCGGCAGATCAGTTGGGGAAGAGAGCCATCGCATTGATGATAAAGTCACGTGGTTGACGTCATGAGATTAATATAACAATAGAGTTTGCCATAGTATATAAAGGGGTTGAGAATTCATTGTAAATGGTTAGCCAAATTTATTCACATATAACTTGTAATAGAGAGCTAAAAGCTTTAGTGTAAAAGTGAGTTTGTAAGAGGTCGGTCAACCGAGCTCGAGAGATAGGCAGGTCGGTCATAGCCCGACCACGTTATAAAAGCTTCATTTTCCTTTGTGCCCATGGATGTAGGTTGGATCGATTCCGCCGAACCACGTTAAACCCTTTGTTTTGTTTGTGCGTTTTCTCTTTTTTTGCTAAGTTTGTATTTGGTCCCCAAACTAAACAAATTCACAGTTGATGAATGATTGTTCGATGAGTGAGTTTTCCCGATTTACCCCTGGAACGAAAATCAGCTGTCAACAAAAATAAATGAGAGAGTATAAAGAATTGTATTTAATTATCCTTCATCTAAATAACTATAAACCAATATGATGATTGCTTGAATTGTCTCCATCCTCCACTTTAATTATTGCAACAACGATATGCATTATTAAAAATAATCTTTCAAGTCTCTTTCCCGAAAGCGATAGAAAATGTTATTTCATAATGTGGCATATCAAATGTTTCTCATCGATGTGACGATTATGGAGCAGTACTAATCTGTAATATATATATATATATATATTTTGAAATCATTGGAACCCTTACCATCAAATCACCAATTTCCGACTGTTTCAGGCTCTAACAAGAAACGCACTCCTTGGATTCGAATTCAGGACGTCAAGATGAGATCATGAGCCATACACCATCAAACCACGCCCCTTAGGGGATACTAATCTATAAATGATATATAAAATGTCACATAATTTTTTTAAAAAAAGAAATTTGTATTTCTAGTGCACATAAGAAATTTGTATATCAATTGTTTTTTTTTTTAATGGTTTTCATTAATAGTTTCCTATATGGCTAATAGTTTCAATCGCATATCATCAATTATTACTATAAAATTTCATAGCTCGTTGGGACAAGATGATTTTAGACCTCATGCCTCGATTTGCAAAAAAAAATTATAATTTTTTGTAGAACTATGTCATCGTTTCTGGGCACAACATAAAATTCATAATTCGTCATTTATTTCTAGAAACAAATAAAAATATGTTTTTTCTTTAAATTTTTGTATTTGATTTTCCCCCAATGTAACAAATTTGTGATTCTCTAATGATAAAATAACGACATTTGTGGTTTCTATTGACTAAAATTTTCAACTAAATGATTGATGATCATGTTAATATCCCACTAGTAAAGTTGTGAAATTTCCTAACTGCATTTTTCACGGAGTCCCAGTCTTACTGTAGTTGGAACGTGCGCGGGCATTGGTCAAAGGCGGGAGAGGCGTCTGTTTATGACCCTTTGATTTTTTATGGTGATAATGATCAATGATCCTAATTTTGTATATTATAATTGTTTGCGTAATTTTTTGTCAAATAGCGTGTAAGATTCAAACCTCATTAGATAAAGTCTCATTAAGAGGTGTTTGATTAAGTGAATAAGCCTTCAAGGGGCACAAGCACACAAATTACAATGGTTACAAAGCTAAGAAATTAAAATAAAATGCTCATTTTGAGTCTTCATTTTTTGGTGCCTTCTTCTTCCTATGTTTGAGCTTTTTATAGTGAGTCTCTGTTAACCTTTTGAACGGTTTCGCTTTTCTTGGTCCATGACATCCCACTTCTCATGCTTGCAACTGCTGGATCACGCACCTAACTGCTGCGTTAACCGTGCTAACTGCCAGGTCGTGGGGATTTACCGCCAACTGCCAAGATCGTGGGATAAACTGCAACACGTGATAGTCGTCCTGACTGCTTTTCCTTTGTCGTCCTGATTGCAAATCGTCATGTGGTGTGGTACCTGTTCGCCCTAACTGCTTTTCGTCCCTTATCGACTTGTTCGTCCTAGGGCGATTTTATTTTGTCAACAGTTGTCCCCCAAATTCGCCTTGATTGAGTTGGGAAGTGAAATCGAGGTGGATTTTTCAACTTGGGTAAAGTTAGGGCGGTATCTATTGGCCATATACTGGCGTCGGCCTGCAGGTCTTCGCTCTATTGTCTTTTTTGCTTCTGTCGTCCTCACTTCCTAAGTTGACCTCGTCCAAAACGTCTTGTACCCTTGTAATGTTTGCCTTATGCCGCCCATTCAGAGTGTACTCTTGTTCCTCCTTTAGTTGTTCGTTCTTGTTACTTCCTTCCATCAAACAATTCACTCCGCATGCCTTTTTTATTCTGTCTTCTGTCTGATGTGCTAGTAATTTCCCTCTCAAGGCCGAAATTACTGCCTGAGCCTCGACTTCAACTTCCCGTTCCGTTACATAGGTCATTAAGCTGGCCCTAGTGGCCGCAAGCACGACTTGTTCTTTACTCTGTTCGCTCTTCTCCATTTGAATTGCTGGTTTCATGGCCATTCGTTGGCCCTCCGAAAGCCACTATAGTTGGCCTTATTTGTGCGAACAAGTCATTTAGCAGATCTGCGGGGTACGGATCGTCATTCTGGGCCATTATGGCCGAATTTCGTGCTTCGTTCAACACTCTTGTTGGCCCGTAATTCCCTTCATACATGAAATATTAGGCCGAATTTGTCTCTGCTGTGAAGGGCTTATTATCGGCGTGTACTATTTGTTGGGGTTGGTGCTCAGAGCACCAATCCGCATCGTATTTATGTCTGATTCATGAATACGATCAATTCCTTTTTCCATAATACTACTTATTTTTGGTTGCTCCTCTTATTTTTATATACGTATTCGATCTGATTACGATTAGATTGAAACTAAATGTGATTTAGTGATATGTATATATTAGACAAAGGCCCGATAATATATAATGCAGTAACAGTTACAAAGGTAGTTTGTAATTGACATTGGGAAGTGTCACCGCTAAATATATATTATCAAATATAGTTCCTGGTTAAGATTTACTAACACTGGTCGGTTAGTCAAATCCGTTGAGACCAGTACATGTCGTATAGAGACTTGGTCAGATGGACTCATATAGACGTGTAGGTGTTTATAGTGGATAAACACTGAACGACTCACCGAAGATTCTTAATGGATGATACACCAACGTCAATAAGAATCTTTTCGGGTTGAGTAGCATAGTGGTCCTTCGACTTAAGACGCCACTATGGATGTATGAGACATCCTCCACACTTAGATGGCACGTCACCGATCTATTTAGATCAGGCCTCCACCTGTTTGTTGGGTGTGGACCGATCCTCAGGATATCCTCTGTGTGTCAAGATAGGATCCATCAGTTCTATGTACAGAGCATAGGTAGTCCAAATGTGATTAGCAATCTGTTAAATCTGTGGCCACAATATACTTCGGAAGTAAGTTCCGAGTGTTATTTAGAGATTGCTAATAGAAACATCGACGTGATTATACCTATAGATATTTGACGTTTATATCTATATCTCTGAGATAATCCGGATACCTGTGACATATGGATTATACGTATGCAATGACCTCGACCTGTATGATCCAGCTAGTTTATCCGTGGATATCATAATTTATGGGTGGGTAGATTATGGACACGAAATTGGATTTCATGACGGATATGTCTGAATATAGAGAGTCTCACTAATGAAATATACTCGTAGAGCACTAGGGCAACTATTATGAATAATGGTGATTATTTATAAATCGTTTAAACGTTAAATGAAAGATACATGCAATAAAGGTCGAACCATCATTTCCTAATTAATATGTATTTGTATTTAATATATGATATTATTAAATACACATTAATAAATTGTCAAATAAAGGTATTTGACATATATCATTTATATATGTATTTGAGATATTTAAAGTAAATATAATACATATATTTGAGATATTTGTATTTAATTAATTAATTATTTAATTAATTGTTAAATAATTAATATAATTAAAATATAAATATCTTATGAAATAATAAAGTTAGGAAATGATTATTAGTGTAAATGTTTGACTTTACATTAAAGGAAAATATTGTCAAATTGGATTTGACTTCCTTGGATATTTATTTTAAATTGTTAAAAATGAAATATCAATTTCCTTTCATTTATTGTAAATTTCAGCCAACCCCTAAAATAAATATAATTGTTATAGTTTTTGAGTTGCTTTTATTGACTTGTTGAATTTAATTAAAGTTGTAATGATTCAAGTTGCAAGTTGATTAAAGAAACTTTAATGAAACAAAAAAAATAATATCTAGATATTTTACCATCACCAAATTCGGCCAAGGGCATTTGTGTGAGGTATATATTATTTTGTTTCATCTTTAAGGGTTTAACAAGTTCATTAGACACAAAATAAACATAAAAGAAGTTGAGAGACAAAGCTTGAAGGCCTAAAAAAAAAGTCTTAGAAAAATCTTGTTTTTGTAAGTATTTCTTTAAAGTCTTCAACATGGAAATTATTTCTAACATATTTGGCATCATTTTGTGTTTCTTTGATGTTCTCTCTACTCTTATAGTTTGTGTTTAATTTGTTGTGAACTTGAATGAAAGATGTATGCATGTAAGTAAGCTTGAAATGGTTTCAAAAGCTTACTTTTGATTCTTTGGAAATCAAGTTGCCATTCTAGAGTTGTTGAGCAACTCCTTGGTGAACTAGAATTGTTCTAGAGTTGTTTCAAAGTGGTGAGACTTATTTGGTGAAGCATTGAATAGATTAAAGTGTTGGATTTTAAAGATTTGGTAAAATTGCTCAATTTGATGAAATTGAAAAATTAGGGTTCATAACCCATCCCAAATTTGGGGATTTTTCATATATGTGATGTATTATGGAGTGTATATGATGCATGTAAAATTTTGGGTTGATTGGATTTGATCTTGGCATGTTTTGAATAAAAGGGACTAAATCGCAATTAACCGAAAATTTGGGGACCTCTCGGTAATTTGCTTAAAGTTTGGGGTCTTTGTTGCAATCTGATTTTGATGTATTGGATATGTTGAAAATCATTTTAGAACTGATTTAGAATCATCCAAAATTGTATTTGATAATTTTTGGACTAAAATGATCAATTTGTAAAGTTTTGGGCCAATTCGGTAATTACCAAGAAATTTGGTTTCTTGTGTAATTTTTCAGAATTTATTAATTGGGTAATTAAATAAATAAGTTTATTTAATTGATCCAAGAAAAATTTTGAAATCGGAAAATTTTGATTTTCCGCGTTTCCGCTGCCTTACCGATATTCCGCCATAAAACCCCTACACTATTTCCACTTCATCTTTCTGATTCCAAAAACCAGACATTGATGAAGGGATGAAAGAATGCATCAGCTGTTGTGGATCCAGTCTCGTCCCAAGAGCATGTTATACATGGTCGATCCGTCTATAACGAAAAACACTATTATCTTTGTAGTGATTCCCACTTGCAAGTCTAGTGGGACAACCCCTTTGGCTGTCGTTGTCCCTCCATTGAAACTTGTAAGCACCACCTCCGTAGGGATGAGATCGTCCTCCGATTTTTCTAATCGCCCCAGCATCCTAACTAGAATTGCATTGATGGCTGCTCCATTGTCGATCAGCATCTTAGTGATGGGTATTCCGTTCGCCTTTACTTTCACATACAACGGTCGTAAGTGCTTTGTCATTTGTTGTGGTGGTTTTGGAGACGTCACTTTCTCTGACACTCCTATCTCCATCGTTTGCTCACCGCTGGTATTTGCTTGAGGCATTTCTTCCTTCTCGTTCCATCCAGAAGATGGCAATGTGATCTTCGTATCACGTGAGACATTATTGGCGAACATCATTTGTTTTTCTACCCTGGTTACGGCCCGTTTTACCTGGGGCATTCCGTATAGGACGATGTATGGAGATCGCCCCAACTCCTCTCCTAATGTCCCAACTGCAGGATTTCCAGCTTCATACAATTCTCTGAGAAGCCTATTTTGTGATATCCCTTCCCTTCGTGCTTCGGTCCTGACATCTATTTCTTCCTCTAAATCCGTCAGTTCCTCGTCAGAGGCCTCTCTATCTGTTATCGTGAGTGCTATGAATTCTGTCTCATCGCCGTCAGTTCCTTCCAGAGATCTCATTTTTGTCACCCTTGAACTTTTCGGACAACAGGTAATGATTAGCCACAACCGGAGGCATACTGCCAAACTGAATAACAATAGGGGGCTCTTCATTGTCTGTCTCATCCCGTTCTCATCGATCGAATTTGGTACATTCTTTACAGCTCTCACCTATCTCTTTTCTGCCACTACCGTCTTTTGCTAACATCCGGCTTCTTTCTTGTGTGGGCACTGATTGGAAGACTATGGTCAGTGGTGAGTTTCACTCTCTCTCCTAGCTGGCGCATCATATGGCCATAGTTTCTTTTTGTTCTTCTCAATTGTGTCCTTGTCATTTCATCCACATGAGGCAAATTCTTCCCTAGCCGTTGGTATGAGCATGGCCGATGGTACGAATGTCATATGTTGGGCCGATGAATTTTCTGCCTAAATGTCCTTATATTTTGGACGAAGTTTGAATGTTCTCCATAAAACCTAGGTGCAAAGGTTATTGGCTGCCATGCTACTGGCTCCTTCTTCACTGGCCTTTCACAGGTATCTTTGATGACCGGAAAATATATCAATATTTACCGCCCCTTTTACTTAATATTTTGTTTAGTTTCTCGGGTTTGATGACGTTTTGATGTGTTTTACTTTATTTTGCAGATAAAATAATATCGGGTCTTAATGAAATCATTTAGGATGAATATGGGTCAAATAAGGGCATTTATTATTGACTTGATATTTTAATTTTGGAGATTGGAAACTTAAAAGGGCGTTTTGACGAAGTGCAGTTTTGGAAATTCCAGTTTTGTGCATCTGTCGTATTTTGGCATAACCTTTTACTCAGATATCGGATTGAGCTGATTCAAGTTCCAGATTAAAGAAGACTCAAAGATCTACAACTTTTAAAGAGAAAATATTTTCGAATTCTGATTATTTCATGACCGAAATTGATGAACCATCCAGAAGTGTGTGGAGTGTAATTATTAAAAGTCATTATCAATCATTTTCAAAGCAAAATATTAATTAATTAATAATTAATAAAAATTATCAAATCAACACCAAACAAGATAAGCAATTAGTGGAGCAATTATGGATTTGGTGGAGTATTAGTGGAGAAATTAATAATGGATTTGGTGGAGAATTTGATGGATGATTTGATGGTGGCAAAATTTTGCCTATAAATACCAAGCCATTTCATTTGTAAAATTCATACTTTCTTCTTTGAAATTCTTAATGAATAAATAAGAAGATTGTATCTAGTTTGTTTATTTTTAGTTTTCAGTAATTATTTTCAGTTTCGCACTTTCTTTTCTTTACTTTTCAGTTTTTACTTTCCGCAATTTACTTTTACGCACAGTACTTTTCTTCTTTAATTTTTCAATTTTTACTTTTCAGTAATGAGGAGGTAACTTCCCCAGCTAGGGTGAAGGTAATTCTTTTACTATTGCTATTTAGATTAATCTCCCTAAATATAATATATTCACTATTAAAATATTGACTTAAAAAGGATACCGCTATATTGGTCGGTTGGTAATTCATTTTAATCTGGTTTTAACCTGACTAATCAAGGATACTGCCAGATTGGTCGGTTGGTAATTAAACTTTCTTACCGCCTATATGGCAGGTTCATGGACAAATCTTTTATACCCCGCCTTAATGGCTGTTGGACTTAATTTGACTTAATCAGGTTACCGCCTATATGGCTGGTTGGTAATGTTATCACAAGTTTATATATTATATTATGGGAGATATCTAAATTAGTAGTAGTAAAAGTAATTCCTTTTACCTTAGCATTTTATTTTATTGTAATTTACTTTTCAGTATTTACTTTACCGCATTTTTACTTTATGTCTTTTATTTTCAAGTTTTTACTAGCCTGTAAATATGTGTCGTAACAAGCCTGGGGTTGTGATGAAATCCAATATCACACGGTTTTATAAGGGTTAAATTATAGTTTGGGTAATATAAGGTTTATTTATTGAGTCTTAATCCTAATGCTTTTTATTAACTGGCCATTAATAAAATTGAACTGGTAAATCTAAAATGAACTAGACATAGGGATTTTAGGTTTAAGACCTTAGACTTAATAGCCCACGATTTTCCTTGAGGATAGATAACCCTTTAATAGATTTCCTTACAGGATAGGAATATACCTGTCGGGCGGGGGTAGCCATAATTGGAACTTAAACTTAATGAATCCAGATAATTTGGTTGACATAGACATATGGTTCAATTGGGTTAAACTGGGTATTTGTGTCTGACCATCGACAGAGGCTTACACATAATTTAGTGTTCCAGGTTAATAAATCAATATATTACCCAACTTTAAGATAACCACTTCATCTTCTAAATAATATTGGAATTAATCACAACCCTGGATAGTTTTTATAAATTTGGATTTTTCTCAACCTACTTTTAAGCAATTTTATTTACTTGTTTTAAATTTAGAATCATCGTCATTTCAAATCAATCAATCAAACAACCTGTTAGATACTGGTAATCAGTTGGCCCCATAAATTAATAACAAAAAAGTTTTAAGTCTCGTGGGATCGATACGTTTTATACTACTTGAACGATACGTGCGCTTGCGTTATACGTGTGTGATTAACGCCGGAGTCAATCTTCCAGTTCTTTCATCCACTCTATGCTGTTTTTGCACCGTGCGTACAAATTTCGTGGTTCCCTCCTTTCTTGGGGTGCTTCAATCATTTCAAGAGCGCTTGGACGATGACCGTCCTGATCTCATTTATGACTAGTTTGAATTTTGGCAAATTCATTTTGATGAGGTCCGAATTAATCATATTTAATTCCATCGGCTTCGGAAAATGGTTGTCGTCCACTGCCATCTTCTTTTCGAACATTATTCGTCCAGATTCTATGGCGTCCTGCAGGACATTCCGAAAAATAAGGCAATTGTTAGTTGAATGAGACCATACATTATGCCACTTACAGTACTTTTTACCACCGATTTGCTCGATGCTTGGCAACATGTGGCGATCGCTCAACCTAATTTGCTTGTCTTTATATAATTGGTCAAATATGGCATTGACCTTCGAGATATCGAAAGAAAAGCTCCTACTCTTTTTATCGTTCTCTACTTTGGCCTGGGGTTCAGCCCACGTCTTGCAAACGTATGGCTTCCCTTTGACCAATTCGACCAAACATAAGTCGGCCGATTCGATGTCCACTTCGCCTATTTCATAGTTGATATTCCTGTAATAGGTTCCCTTGCTAGAATTTTTCATTTGCTCCTCCTCACTTAATAACCGTTCATATCGCACCACACTAGTGGTGAGTTGGGGAAGGTCCCAGAATTCGCGATCTTGAAATTTCTTTTTAGATCGAAATTAAGGCAGCTTTAAGCTACTCGAGGCCTAAAATGTTTTTACATTTTGAAGTTTTTGACTATATCATAATATTATTGTTGACAAAAGAAAATCGCCCTAGGACGAATGAGTCGATAAGGGACGAAAAGTAGTTAGCGTGAATAGGTACCACACCACATGATGATTTACAATCAGGACGACAAAGGAAAAGCAGTCAGGACGACTATCACTCGTTGCAGTTGATCCCACGATCTTGACAGTTGGCAGTAACTCCCCACGACCTGGCAGTTAGCATGGTTAACGCAGCGGTTAGGTGCGTGATCCAGCAGTTGCAAGCATGATATGTGGGATGTCATGGTCCAAGAAAAGAGAAACTATTCAAAAGGTTAACAGAGACTCACTATAAAAAGCTCAAACATAGGAAGAAGAAGGCACCGAAAAATGAAGACTCAAAATGAACATTTTATTTTAATTTCTTAGCAATGTAACCCTAGGACTGTAATTTATGTGCTTGTGCCCCTTGGAGGCTTATTTACATAATCAAACATCCATTACAGGGACTTTGTCTCAGGAGGTTTGAACCTTACACGCTCTTCGACGAAAAATTACGCAAACAGTTTTTTACAACCACAATGGGAGGATTGGTGTAGAGAGTGGAAATGCCTCCGAAAAGAAATACTCAAACTGGCTCGAGTACGGAGGAAGAGGGGACTGGAGCAAACCAACCAGGCCCACGTTCCAGCCGTAGTAGGCCATTTCGAGGATCTGGCTGACGCTATCCAATATGACATTATACGAGAGTTCAGCCCTAACGCGGTTCACGCCTTGTTTGGCGAGTTCACCCAGGACGTTGTCGAACAGGTTAGGCTTCAAAACGCTCATATCATAGATAAGTTTACTTTGGCTAGTAACTCGCATTACGATAATATGGCCAAATATCTAAGCTTATTGAATGAGTTGATGGCCAAATACGTAAACAGGGGGACAGCCCTACCATGGACTACACCTACTCATGCACCAAACAGTTAGGAGGCTGGTCCAAGCAATGTTCCTCCGCAAGGGATTACTGCCCCTACGATAACTAGGGGGAGTGAGTCCTGGAGGCAATGGCTCGCATTTAGGGCCAAGCATGGTACAATATGAAGTAGTTGCGGTATCATTTTTATGAAATAACGCTTGGTTTCACGTGAATCGAGATAAGAAGATTCGAATAAATAGTGATGCATGGTGAGTAATAGCTCCGATCGTAATTTCATCGATTCCAGCGCATTCGTGGGATTGTTTGGAGTCCGTATATGACCTCGAAATCTCGATTTAATTAGGACTTGGAGTAGTCGTGAAGCCAGGTAAGTAACTCATGTGATAAGTGCTTGAATAATTGATTGGTGTTTTAAATATATATGATTGAAGTGTTTAGGATAAGACGAGAATAGATAGGAGATATTCTTGAAAATAAAGTTCGAGGTTACACATGGTTAGGATAATCGACCACCACAGGTATGGAACTTTATTATTGATATGATATGAAGTAAGATATGGAATGCACTCAATGTTTATGTGGATGTATGGATGTATAAAAGTGTAAAAATCGGTAACGATATGTATATGTGTTGTAAATATATAAGTATGTATAAGTATATGTATAAGCATGTATAAGTATATGAACATGTATTCGTATATGCATATGATGTTATGATATATATAGATTGGGTATACGAAATCGGTAAATGGAACAAATCATGATCTCTAAATTGGTATAAGTTAAGCTCTTTGAATAGGTAAAGTACGTGTGAGAATGGATGTGTTTATGAATGAATATTTCTGAAAAGAATTTTGGAAACAAATTGTATTTGATTGATAAGTAAAAGACATGAAGATTGTTAAAGGCTATGGTATCGGAATTCGAAGTAATAAGTATGTTCATATGTTTGATGTATATACGAATGTATACCGGATGATAAGCAATGTTTGCAATATATGTGCTATTATATGTGAGATCATGTGATGAGATTGTGTCACGTGATATGTGTGCATGTGTGTACGTTAATTGGTTGATAATCTCGTGTTGTAGTAGTCGAGCTGGTTAGGAATCCGTTCGGAGGACATTCATCTCAAACCTATTCTAAAATATATAATGAGTCTCATATGAGTATTGTATGAGTAAGCCAGTCATATATGTGTGTTGTTTGATCATGTGCTTTGTGATGTATCGATTGTTATGTTTGTTTCGTGGTTGGTTGCGTGATGTTTGTGAATATGTTTGAGTGTATGTATGTGTATGATAGAACTTGTGATATGTATGGATCATGTATGCTTATATGAAATAAATAAATGATTTGAAATCGATGATCAGAGGTTATAAAACGTGTTTGTTAAGTTGTATTCTTGTGTATGTAAATGCGTAAGAATTCTGAAATTATATTTGTATGTATATAAAAGAAGTGTACTATGGTGTGTGAATGTATATGAACCTCAAGTATTAATCTATTGTAAGGTTATTATGATTAAAGAAGGTTAGAAAGATTGTTTGGTATTAAAGGCAGTTTGTAACTAAATAAAAGAAAATATATTTTGAATTGAATGAAGTATGTTAGTTTTATCGATTTGATGATATTTCAAATATGCTTAATCGTAATAAAGTATAATAAATCTGACTCCATGCCTCATAAGATGGAAATGGATTCAATGTAAAATGATTTATTATATGATGTTCAGGTTGATGCATTATAAGATTTGAATAATTGGTTAATAAAATAATATATGTGAAAATTTGTCATGGTAAAGTATAAAAGATAATAAAATATGATAAATCTAAACTTGTAACAATTTAGTAATTTTGATAAATTGCTGATATGTTTGATTTGTTTGTTTGAAGTTTATATTTGACTTGTTTGTTATAATACTAGCATGGTTACTTACTGAGTTTTATAACTCACACCAAACCAGTTTGCTAGTTTTGCATGTTGGCTTTTAGATTAGTCAACCAAGACAGCTTTGAAAGTCATGCTCGAGACGTGGATCACCTAAGCGGCAATCACCCTCGCAAGTGTCCTGGGAGAAATTTTGGAAGTTTAGGATGTTTAATTTACTGTTTTGTTTGTCATGCTGAGCACACCGTTTGTATTAAGTAAATGATTTGATTGCTTATGATGTTATGGGTATAGAGCCCTTGAGTGTTGATAAATGATATGAGCACGAAGTCCTTAAGTGATGATTTTGATATGTTGGTGTGGACCTGAGGTCCATTTTGATATATGATGTTTATTTCAAGTTTGTTTTGATGCCGGACTGAGATCCAGGTTGTTCAGTTTTACAATACATAATGCCGAATTTTTATAAATTTAGAGGCTTATAGAGATGGGTCAATCTTGTCTCCTGCCAGTAGCCTCCTACCTTTGGCGGGGTGTTACAATATAAAATTAAAACCGCTGATCCCATCATACGTTAGTGGGAGATGTTGGATGGATATGGGTCAGATCACCGAAGATGGGCCAATTCGGCCTAGCCCATGCTTTTTAAATGGCAAGGATTTTCCACGTTTTGGAATTTGCATGGGTGATGAGTGGAAAATATATCAATATTTACCGCCCAGTTTACTTAATATTTTGTATAGTTTCTCGAGTTTTATGAACGTTTTGTTGTGTTTTAGTTTATTTTGTAGATTTAATAAAATCAGGACTCAATGGAATCAATCAGGATGAAATATGGAACAAATAAGGGCAAAAACTGGACTTGGCATTTGGATTTTGGAGGTTGGAAACTTGAAATGACGTTCTAACGAAGTATAATTTTAGAAAATTCAACTTTGCGCAATTTTCATATTTTGGCCATAACATTCTACTCCGATATTGGATTGAGGTGATTCAAGTTCCAGATTAACGAAGACTCAAAGCTCCACAACTTTGACGTTCATAATAATTTTAAATTCTGAAGTTTTCATGACTGAAATTGATAAAATATCCGCATGTGTGTTATGTGTAACTATTAACGTCATTTTCAAAACAAAAAAATAAAATAAAATAAAAAATAGAAATTGTCAAACTTCCACCAAACATGCTTGGTGCCATGTTTGGTGCCATGTTTAGTGGAGAAATTGGTGGAAGTCTTTGGATTTTCCTATAAATACCAAGCTAAACTTTGTAAATTTTTCATGCTTTCTTTGGAGGAATTTCTCCATGAAAACCTAAAAGAAAGTGTTTTGCATGTTTAATTAAGTTTTCTTGTATTTTATCTTTATTTACTTAATAAAATTTTGAGTGTTTTTAATTACATCATGAGTAGGTAATCTCTTTTTGCTGGAGTCCGTGGGGGAACTTTTAATATAATAATTTAGATTTACTCCCTTAATTTAAATAAGTAAATTGAATTAATTATTTACTGCCTATATGGCCGGATTTATATAATTGGACTTAGTTTCCGCCTATATGGTCGGTTTAGGTGCTAACCTTGTTACCGCTTACATGGTCGGTTTATATGAATTTGTTACCGCCTATATGGTCGGTTGGACTTTGGATAAATGACATTCACCGCCTATATGATCGGTTCTAATATAATTAATTCAAGAATTGATTAATTGATAAGTGACTAATCTATATTTGAAGTATTAAAAGTGAAACCTCTAGCTCCATCAATTTCTTTTATTGTTGAAATTTTCTTTACTTTTTAATTTTCCATTATGTTATTATGCTTAAATATTCATTTTTTAATTTTAGGTATGTTTTGTAACTAAACATATTATCTATGGGTGTGATGAATTCCAATATCATCGATTTATAAAGTTGATTATTTTATGTCTTGGGTAATATAAAGATTTATTTATTGAGTCTTCAGCTTAATGCTTCTTGTTAAGTGGCCATTAATAAGATTGATTTGGTAAACTTAAAATGAACTTGGAAAAGGTATTTTAGGTTTAGCCTTAGACTCAATAGCTCACGTTCTCACCTTGGGGCAATAGACTCTTAGGTAGATTTCCTTACAGGATATGAATATATCTGTCGGGCTGGGGTAGCCATAATTGGAACTTAATCTTAATGAATTCAGATAACTTGGTTAACATAGGAATATAGTTAATTGGGTTACACTGGGTGTTTAAATCTGACCATCGAAAGATGCTTTTGTATATTTTTGTGTTCCAGGTTAATAAACCGATATATTGTACAAACGTGAGATCACCACTTCATCTTTAAAAGATATTGGAATGATTCACAATCCTAGATAGTTTTATAATATTGCTTTTTTCTTTTAATTTACTGTCGTACTGTTTTATTTACTTATTTTCAGACAAAAATCACCATCCAAATAACAATCAATCTATTAGGTACTTGTAAACATTTAACGTCATAAATTGATAGCTAAGGTATTAAGTCCTCATGGGATCGATACATTTTATACTACTTGAGCGATATGTGCACTTGCGTTACGTGTGTGATTTCACCGATCAAGTTTTTGGCGCCGTTGCTGGGGACTTATTTATCTTTCACTATTAATTTTGAGGTTAGAGACCTTTACCTGTGTCTAATTTATTTTTTCTTATTATTTCTATTTTCTTGTGTTTCAGGTTCTCAGACACTACATGAGAAGAACCAGAAGCTTTGAAATCCGTCCGCTTGACCCATAAATTGAAAGAACTATCAGACAGTTGAGAAGAGAAAGGCGAGAAGGCCAAGAATCACTGATCAGCATGGAACCTGAACCTTTGGAGGTTGTACCACCAATTCCCATTCGAGACAGAACTATTCCGGTGGTTGACGGCTTCATTACATGTATTGAACTTCCTCTTTTACCAATAAATGCGTGTGAAATCAAAACATGCATCTAGATGATACAGCAGTCAGTTCAGTTTGGGGGGGAATGCAACTGGAGATCCTAATGTCCACATCAACAACTTTCTGGAAGTTTACGGCACATTCAATTACAACCGAGCGGCAGAAGAAGCAATGAGACTGCATGTTTTTCCATATTCCTTGAAAGACAGAGCTAAGGCTTGGCTACATTCACTACCAGCGGGTTCCATCACAACTTGGAACACTCTAGCCACCAAATTCCTTGCAAAGTACTTTCCCCCAACCAGAACTGCAAAGTTTAGGAATGACATTACATCCTTTATACAACATGACTTAGAATCCCTCTGCGAAGCTGGGGAAAGATACAAGGATTTACTCAGAAAATGTCCTCACCATGAGATTGTAAAGTGGCTACAAGTCCAAACATTCTATAATGGACTTTCTTGATCAATGAGAACCACAATTGATGCTGTTGCTGGAAGAGCTTTAATGGAAAAAAGAGAGGATCAGACCTGAGACTTAATTGAATAAATGGCCAACAATAATTCTTTGTGGCCAACAGAAAGGAGCATGATTCAACGAATCGCAGGAATTTACGAAGTTGGAGCCAACACTGCATTGAATCCCAAGCTGGATAAGATATGCAAATTCATGGAAACTCTTGGCATGCAATGCAATAGTGGATCCACAAATTCACCATATGGATGAGCACCAGAGGCAGAGTCTTACAACCAACATGATGAGACTGTGAACTATGTCAGTAATTTCAACAGACATAAGAACAATCCATATTCCAATACTTAAAGCCGAGGGTAGAGGAATCATCCTAATTTTATATGGAACAACAATTCAGGGAAAATGAACAATCCACCATCAAGATTCCAACAGAAAAATCAAAACTAGGAGTATGAGAAAAAGCCAGAAATAGAAGATTTGCTTGCCCAGATGAAAAATTAAGAAGCCAAATATGATGCTATGTTTCAAAATCAAGCTACATTTATTCAAAATCAAACAGCATCAAATGAAGCTATATTTCAAGCCCAATCAGCATTGAACCAAAACATAACTACTTCTATAAAGGCACTGGAAAATCAAATAGGACAATTTCCAATGTTCAGAGTTACAGACCGGAAGGTACCCTTCTTAACAACACATAACCAAATCCAAGGAACATGGGAAAGGAATAATGTCATGCCATCACTTTGAAAAATGGTACTGAGATCAACAAAGATGTTGGAATCAAAGCATTTATTGAGGAAGTTCCAAAAGAAAGCAGCGAAAGAAAGCCACAGATGGACGAAAAAAAAAGAAAAAGCAAATATCGAGAAAGATTCACTCCACCTCCACCATTTCCACAGTGTCTCCAGAAAAATAAACAAGACAAGCAGTTTTCTCGATTCTTGGAGATCTTTAAAAAGCTGCATATCAACATTCCATTTGCAGAAGCATTGGAACAAATGCTCAGCTATGTCAAATTCATGAAAGACATTCTGTCATAAAAACAAAGATTGGGGGATTACGAGACAATAGTATTGACAGAAGAATGCAGCGCCATTATTCAGAGGAAGCTCTCCCTAAGTTGAAAGATCCTGACAGTTTCAATATCCCTTTCACTATAGGAGAACATAACTTCGGTAAGGCTTTGTGTGATTTAGGTGCTAGTATTAATTTGATGCCGTTTTTCATTTACAGGAAACTGCAGATTGGAGAAGCAATGCCCACCTCAATCTCTTTGCAACTTGCTGATAGAACGCTCATATTTCCGAGAGGTGTAGTTGAAGATGTGCTGGTCAAAGTCGACAAATTCATTTTCCCAGCAGATTTTATTATGCTTGACATGGAGGAAGACGAAGACGTGCCCATCATCATCGGGAGACCATTCCAGGCTACAGGTCGAACCATTATTGATGTACAAAAAGGTGAACTAACCATGAGGGTACAAGACCAAGAAATAACATTCAATGTTTTCAAAGCCATGGAATTCCCGAAAGACGAAAAGAATGAGGAATGTTTCAGACTTGATATAATAGATAGCACCATCCAGAATTCTGATGAAATGCAAAGTTCCACTAACAAACTTAAAGCATACAATCTGCTTGTAGAGCTTGAAGATGAAGCGTACTATGCACAGAAGAAGTTAAATCGTTATCTACAAGCAATTGAAGAGAAAATGCTCCACCAACTCAACGAATTGGAGGAATTTCATATACAACCTTTCGAGAATGCTAAACTATACAAAGAAAAGGCTAAGAAGAAACATTATGAGAAGTTAGTGCGCATACAACTGGAACCGAGGCAGCAGGTATTGTTCAACAAATCAAGGTTGAAATGTTTCCCTGTGAGGTTAAAATCACGGTGGTCAAGTCCATTCTTAATCACCCAAGTTTTACCAGATAGAGCCGTTGAGTTACGTGATCCCAACTCCAATAAAACCTTCAAAGTTAAAATCAAGCATGTCAAGCACTATTGGGGATAATTATTTGAGCGACAAAATGAATGTGTCACACTTTCAGATCTAGCCTAACATTCGGGTACGCATGTCTAGCTGACGACGTTAAACTTAGCGCTAGTAGGGAGGCAACCCATGCAATTTGTGTATATATTAAGATTTGGTGTGTTTTATTTTTGTGTGTTTAATTTGTGTAGGTAGAGTAACATTTCAGGATGGAAGAAGTTCTCGCAAATCTTAACAAGCAATTTCCTTCTCTCCCTCAAAACTCTCTGATGAAAGTCTACAAAACTCACTTAGAATGAATGAGATTACTGATGATCAAAGGTATTTCTAATGACATTCGATGGATTATTGAAGCACGGGTCCGATTGGCAGGTGAGTCCTCTGACTCTTTTGTGTCATATTTGTCTGGTTTACGAAGAAGCACCTATGTTAAGAAAAGAAGAGCTAAAAGACTAGGTGTTTGCTATAAATGTGCACGCATGACATGTAATACTCGTTGTCATTCTTTAGGAATGGTGTCTGATAACCGTGAAGATAAAATTACATTCATTATGGATGGCATGAGTAAATAGTCTTTGGAAGACATATCATTGACTCTTGAGACGCATTCCAATGAATATATGCATCACACAATTCATATGTTACATGCACAGTTTCAAAAAGAAAGACAACATTTAAGTCTCGGGAATCTGACTTTAAAAGAACCTGTTTGCCAATTTATTAGAAAATTGGATGTGAAGCTTTTCCCTGACGCATAGACGTCATTCAAGCCGTTACTTCTTGAAAATATTATTTTCTCTTTGTATTTATCTAATAATTGTGATTTTTTTTGTTATTTTCTTTTATTTTCTCCGACAGGATCCAGACTTTTTGACTTTCATGATATATTTTACTGTTTAATTAATAATTTTCATTTGACAAGTAATAGTGTTATTATTACTCACCCTTTTTCAGTTTCTATAAATTCAGATCGTCATTGCACTCTTGAAGACATCCAGATTTAAGAAAGAAATACATAAAAAATGGAAGCAACTTCAAGAAGATGAGTTGTAAACATCTGTGTGTTTTACGATACTAGTGTTGGTTCTAAGCCAAAATTCATTGCGGCAGCACATAAATTGGGTAGAGTCATAGCTGAAAGGAATATGCATCTAGTATATGACGGTGTGAATCTTAGACTAATGGGGTACGTTTCAAGGGCCGTACAGGAAGGAGGTAGTCAAGTTTTGGGAATAATCCCAAAACCTTTGTTAGAGGCGAATCTTATAGGACCATCAAACAGAGATGAATGTATTGTACCAGGTATGTCTGAATAACTTATATGGATGATTAATTGTGCTGATGCTTTTATTGTTTTACCAGGTGGCTTGGGCATGATGGAGGAAATCTTTACATTGCTATCTTGGGTAAACTTGAACATACACCAGAAACTGATTGGACTGTTTAATGCTGATGGATTTTATGATTTTCTTTGTGTGTTTCTTGATGATGCCCAGAGAAATGGGTTCGTTTCAAAACCTGTAAAAGATATCATCTTCACTTCTAGAACAACCAATGATTTAATTGACCAACTCTTAGCCTTTGAACCACAAATTGACCATATCATTTCCAAGATAAACTGGTCCGATAATGATCATGGTAAGAAGCGTCGGATAAATCTGGATCTTAGCCTTTAATTTTCTTTTTAGATGTAGAATTTCAGCGAACTAGGTACTATTTTCTAAACTCTTTTTTTACTTTTTAGACATTGGGGACAATGTCTCAAATAGGTTTGGGAGAGGGGAATAGTTGACTAGTATCTTATTTTTATTTTTCATAGTGTTGTTTTTATTTGATTTTTAGTCAAAAATTTTCTTAAAATTCAAAAAATTTAAAAATATATAAAACAATTTTATTTTTGTGTTCTTAACTTGACTAATTAAGTTGAATGGTGTTTGAGATAGCTGTGTAAAGAATTTCCACTCCTAAGACGTATCTCAACCTATTTCGTAACAAGTTAATTTTTGTTTATTTCATTTTGAATTATTTAATTTGTGAATTCTCCATAATACTAATTAAATTGGATCTTCGTATGCTCATTTGACAAGTATTATCAATATGCATGGTAACATACGACCATGAGTTGTAATTGAAAAGTATGTAATATTTAGTGCTCTAGTTTAATTTTATGAAGCATCTAAAGAAGTGATGGAATAAAAAAAAAGAAAAAGAAACATCTGAGATCTAAGTAATTAAGTCCGTAGGGGTGTTTTTAACACCTAGTGCCCTAAAGCCAACTGACTTATAAGTTACTGGCCCAAAGCTCGCTACATAGATTGAAGATGTTGTAAAGAAAAAAGAAAAAAAAAGATATCTGAAATCCGAGTAATTAAGTTTATAAGGGTGTCTTAACACCTAGTGCCCTAAAACCAACTGGCTTGGGATTCACTGGCCCAAAGCTCGCTACATGGATTGAAGATGTTGTAAATAAATAAAAAATAATAAAAATTCATTGCTAAAAAAGGTGTGAAATATGATATAACTTTAGGACAAGATTATTACTCTCTTGTTTAAACTACACTTATGAATATTGTGGGCATAATGAGCTGATTAATTCCTTATTGGTTGTGTATATGGAGAATGGTAAAAATAATCGGAGAATTTACTTATTTGGTAATTTAGAAAGAAAGAAAACAGCTATTAACTTGGATAAGAAGTTTCACTTGTTTAGTCACTAACTTTTTTATCTTTTTATCTTTTTGCTTTTGTATGTATTTGATTGATATTTGTGGGTATCGTCACTGTAAGCCCTCACGAGACTACAACTCATCCATTAAGGACACCTAAGGGTTTAAAGGCTTGTTGTATACGCTAAATGCAACTGTAATCCCTACGAAAGTGGCTTAGTTTAATCTTAATTATTTATTGCATTTTATTTTGTTGTTTTGCTCGAGGACTAGCAAAATATTAGGTTTGGGGGTGTGATAAGTGGAAAATATATCAATACTTACAACCCCTTTTATTTAATATTTTGTATAATTTCTCGCGTTTTATGAATATTTTGATGTTTTTTAGTTTATTTTGTAGATAAAATAAAATCGGGACTCAATGGAATCAATCAGGATGAAATACGGAATAAATAAGGGTAAAAACTGAACTTGACATTTGGATTTTAGAGGTTGGAAACTTGAAATGGCGCTCTAACGAAGTATAATTTCAGAAATTTCAATTTTGCACAACTTTCGTAATTTGGTCATAACTTTATACTCCGATATTGGATTGAAGTGATTCAAGTTCCAGATTAAAGAAGACTCAAAGCTCTACAACTGTTACGTTCATAATAATTTCAAGTTCTGAAGTTTTCATGAAAGAAATTGATAAACCATCCGAAAGTGTGTTATGTGTAATTATTAAAGTCGTTTTCAAAACAATAAAATAAAATAAAATAAAAAATGGAAATTGTCAAACTTCCACCAAACATGCTTGATGCCATGTTTGGTGCCATTTTTGTTGGAGAAATTGGTGGAAGTCTTTGGATTTGCCTATAAATATCAAGCTAAACTTTGTAAATTTTTCATGCTTTATTTGGGGGAATTTCTCCATGAAAACCTAAAAGAAAGTGTCTTGCATGGTCATTTAAGTTTTCTTGTATTTTATCTTTTTTTACTTAATAAATTTTTGAGTGTTTTTAATTACATCATGAGTAGGTAATCTCTTTTTGCTCGAGTCTGGGGGGAACTTTTAATATAATTATTTAGTTTTACTCCCTTAATTTAAATAAGTAAATTGAATTAATTATTTACCACCTATATGGCTTGTTTTATATTATTGGACTTAGTTTCCGCCTATATGGTCGGTTTAGGTGCTAACCTTGTTACCGCCTACATGGTCGGTTTATATGATTTTGTTACCGCCTATATGGTCGGTTGGACTTTGGATAAATGACATTCACCGCCTATATGATCGATTTTAATATAATTAATTCAAGAAATGATTAATTGATAAGGGAGTAATCTATATTTAAAGTATTAAAAGTGAAACCCCTAACTCCAACATTTTCTTTTATTGTTGAAATTTTCTTTAGGTTTTAATATTCCATTAGGTTATTCTGTTTAACTATGCATTTTGTAATTTTAGGTATGTTTTGTAACTAAACATATTTTCTAGGAGTGTGATGAATTCCAATATAATTGGTTTATAAAGTTGGTGATTTTATGTCTTGGGTAATATAAAGATTTATTTATTGAGTCTTAAGCTGAATGATTCTTGTTAACTGGTCATTAATAAGATTGATTTGGTAAACTTAAAATGAACTTGGAAAATTGATTTTAGGTTTAGCCTTAGACTCAATAGCTCATGATCTCACATTGGGGCAATAGACTCTTAAAAAGATTTCCTTACAGGATAGAAATATACATGTCGGGCGGGGGTAGCCATAATTGGAACTTGATCTTAATGAATTTAGATAACTTGGTTAACATAGGAATATAGTTAATTGGGTTACACTAGGTGTTTGATATGACCATCGGAAGAGGCTTTTGCATATTTTTGTGCTCCAAGTTAATAAACTGATATATTGTACAAACATGAGATCACCACTTCATCTTTAAAATATATTGGAATGATTCACAACCCTAGATAGTTTTATAATATTGATTTTTCCTTAATTTACTTTCGTACTGTTTTATTTACTTGTTTTCAGACAAAAATCATCATCCAAATAACAATCAATCTATTAGGTATTTGTAAACATTTAACGTCATAAATTGATAGCTAAGGTATTAAGTCATCATGAGATCGATACATTTTATACTACTTGAACGATACAAGCGCTTGCGTTACGTGTGTGATTCCACCGATCAATGGGGAAGTTTATTAAAAAGGCATTACATGCCTAAAATGAAGAACACTTCATGACTATCAAAAATTAAAAAAACAAAATAGAATTCTAAGGGGATTTTTGGGAAATTTTCTGCAAAATTAAAGGTTCATTTATGTTGTGAATTTATGTTTCTATTTCATTATATATGTAAATGAATTCTTTAACTAATAATACATGTGTAGATCCTTTATGGATTTATTTTGGATTAGAGATTATGTTTCTTATCAAATAGATAGATAGATGGATAAAAATTACCATGTACTTCACACAATACAATACATACTTATATTCAAATAGTGAATGAATTATGAGTTACAATCACGCCTCATCATCCAATTCACATTTTTATTGAAGATTACAATAAAATAAACAATACGATTAATCCGTAATTTTATTTTGATATTGAATTAATAAACAAATCACTACAATTAGCGACAATGAAATGAATCAAAGAATAAATAATTGATAATCTGGACAAAGAATTATATTTTTCACTTCTCGACATTTATAATCTTTCCATGCGGTGATCTCATGTCACGAATCCTCTTTTCCTTGGACAGAACTTTAGCTAATCTACACAACAGAATAAATTAAGTAGAAAATATTAGTATTATTTATAGATTAATTAAAATTAATCCACATGTAATTAATTAACAATGGATCATGCTAACAAGTGCCTAAGAGTACTCATTAAGAATCCATATTTGAAAAGTTTTCTCATCACTTTTTTTGGAAATGTAAAAAATTATCAAAACATTAATTATTTTTACTTTTTTCCCATAAAAACTTTCCAAAAATAGATCATTAATGAGTGTCCTTAGGGCACTTGTTAGCATTTCCCTGATTACCAAAAAATTATCAAAACAATTACGTACGTACCTTATTAGAGCCTCTTCATTAGTACCCTGATTACAAGGCTCACCTAAGCCATTCTCAAAATTAACCTTTGTAACTGGTTTCTTGAGCAGCCTTTCACCAATTCCCACAAGACTCTCCAGGTTCTTTTTAGTGGCAATATCCACTGAAGCCTCATTCCCAGTTAATGTATCGTCCTGGATTCGAAGGTAACCGTCCTCCGAATTAAGGGCTTTAAAAACAGTTGAAATGTGAAAATCTGTGATGTCACTGCTTGATTGCATGAACACGTCTATCAATGGAGTTGAACTCTCACTTGTTAACCAACCCAACACTCCCCATTTAGCTGCTTTAACAGCATCGTACTTCACTTCTGTTTTTTGTGCTCCTGTCCCCAGTGATATTACCAGATACCGAGTGTAATCCATTGGTTTTATTGCAAAGTAGTCCGAACTTCCCCGGTTGATCTCTTTTGTTACCTCGTTCAATGCTACTAAAGTCTGAAAAGTTATGAACAAATTTATTATACTTGCATAAGGATGGATTATAATTGCATAGAGAGAGTAAAAGAAAGATTAAAATACAGAGATTTAAGTATATGAGTGGTTCTAAATGAGTTTATAAAATATATGATTAGGTTTTTTTTTTTTAGTTTCTTTATTGTAATGGGTTTTAATTATTATTATTTTTTTTTAGATTTAGAGACCTCTAATTTTAATCCAAAATTTGAGACCCCAACCGATGGATAACATTTAGTATTTTTGCTTATGCCCATCTTTTCCCTTTTATATTTAAATAAGTTTCTTAGAGAAGTCTTACGTCACTATAGAATTGAATTTTCAAAGATATATTCAACGACTCGCTATGTCAACCACTTTCTAACAAATTAAGTATCAAAATATAATACATACTGGATTGTTAGCAGCAACACCACCATCAATGAGATCAAATCGTCTCACTTTTCCTGTGGAATCTTTGGTTTCAAACTCATGAGCAGGAAGGTAAGTAGGGGCAGCGGAAGTTGCAATGCAAATATCGGAAAGTGAGGCATCTATGCTTGGGTTACTCTTCACCTATATTACCAACAAGAAAATATTAATTAGAGCCCTTGTCCAAGCTTATTATAATGTTTTATATTTGTAAAGTTGTAAATATGAACCTCAGGAGAAGATGGTGGGCTGGAGTTTCTTGATGTCAAAAGTTGGAATCACAATATTTGTCAACGTCTCATGTAATTTTTTATCACCTAATTTTTCCTTCACAATGCGATGAAGATACTTGCCGTCGTATTTAGGCCCGGTAAGAGATTTGATCAGTTTTGTAGCAGGAGCAAAGACACTACTGTAATAAAATAACATGCCTATATAAGAAAATATATCAATCAAATTTCAGAAGTTCTTCTTCTCTTAATTATAATCAGCTAAACATTTATATTCAACATTATTAGCCTTGAGGTATGGTTCTCATATGGGCCTGATTCTGATTATTTTTATATGATACACCAAACAAAAACTTCAGCTTTCGGATTATCTTCTTAACCAAATAAAAAATTGTTACCTGTCTTGGGGAAAGATTTTAGGGCAGTGGTTCAGATAAAAGTCTTTGATATCTTTGGCGGCAAACAGAGGGCGGTTTTGTTCATTTGGGGTAGTTAGCATGGCGGTCACGAGACCTCCGGTACTTGTTCCCGATATCACATCAAAATAATCTGCAATTCTCGCTTCCTCCCCATCAAGTTTCTGTTAGCAGCCAAACAAAATATTATTATTAAACCAATTATTATTAAACCATAAAGTGACAAGATAATATATAATGCATGCATGAGTTTTTGGGGGGCCTTCGACGAGTTTAAAATAGATTTTTTTGACTTTGTTATTGTAATGAGTCTTTTCTTATATTTAGGGTCCTTAATTTTAGCCAAAATTTGGAAACGATGTGTGACATGTCCTTATTAGAGCCACCCTAATGCATGCATGAAATAATATAATATTACATAAAACAATTTAATTTATTACCTGAAGTTCGGACTCTAAGAAGGCAAGGATAGTTGCAGGGATAATTCCTCTAATGCCACCTCCATCAATGCTAAGAATGGTGACTAGGTTACCATAAGTTGGAGGTTGTATGGGAGATCTTGGAGTTTGAATTTCCATTACTTATAAACTAAAACAAAAAAGAAGAAGGGGGAATGTTCGATTGAAGTTTTTAGAGCCTTAAAATTGAGTGTATGCTGGCAAAAAAAAAAAATCGGAGTTGTAGTATATACTCTCAAGGATATGCATGTAGGGGTATTTATAGACTTAAAAAAAAAAATTTAAGAGACTTTTCTAGTCTAACTTTAACCCAACTTGCCCAGTTTCTTGGAATGATCACATAGATACAAATTTTCTTGGACTTGGACTGAGTTAGAACAAGTAATCAATTGAAAATGTTCATATGCGCACTTTAAAAGAAAATTCAACTGATATTTTTTTTAAAAAAAAAAAAAAAGAAACAGTTAAAAGTCTTTATGTTGAATACGTCAACGAATTACCTGGCTTCTGGGACTGCTTATCTACAAATCTAATGAATATATGTCATATATTAATTAATAAATTATTATTATTATTATTAGTTAATTTCAACCTTATCCTATATATACCAAAATATAGTGAATGGGTATAACATATCATCCGTATGTTTGTGTTAAGAAAGTCTTTCTCCAAAACAACAATAATTTTAAAAGTCATCCAATTTAATTACGGCAACCATATACAAGTTTATAAGTAAACTCTTCATTTCATTTTGCATTGTACGGTCCTGAGAATAATTTTTCAGCTTACTTACATTCAATCAACGCGCTGTATTTATTAATTATGAAATTTCAATACGCTGCATAGGAGATAGGTAGAACTATAAGTTGACTTTGTGAGAATTTGTGTGGAAAGTATATATTAACATTTGCTTAAGTTTAGAACTATAATGAGATGCATTTATATAGACATTATATAACGACCATATTAAATACATAATTACACAACGGCCATATTAAATACACAATTACACAACGATCACATTATTAATACATAACTATCATATTAAATTTTGATGTTTTTAATATGCAATGTGTTAAGAATATTATCAAAAAGGAAACTATAATATCCATTCCTATTACAATTCCTTATTCCGGGAAGATTTCTCTTTTCCATTATTAGTGTACATATTTAGGATTTCCTTACATATTTAGGATTTCTTTTCCTATTATTGATTCTTGTATGCCTATATAAAAGCTGTTGCATTGTAATTATAATCAGATTGAAATACAAAGAATATTTACCTCAATCTCTAACATGGTATCAGACGAATTTTTCTCTAGGTCCTGTTAATTTTCCGGCTCTAGCCACTGCTTACAGTTACTCTGTCTGATTGTCTCATTCAGGTAATCCTCCATCTCTTCGTCGTTCTACTAGAGCGACAGAAATTCCTGTCAAACTTCGAGATTTTCATTGTTTTTCTACTACTCTCACTCAATACCCTGTTTGGCAGCAAGCTATGACTGAAGAATTGCAGGCTCTTGAAAAAGCCCATACATGGGACTTAGTTGATCTTCCACCGGCAAAATCTGCGATTGGCTGTAAATGGATATACAAAATCAAGACAAAATCTGATGGCTCTATTGAACGATATAAGGCTCGTCTTGTTGCCAAGAGATTTTCTCAGGAATATGGGATTGCTTATGGAGAAACTTTTGCTCCCGTTGCCCGTCTAACTTTCGTTGGCAGTCTTCTTGCTGTAGCTTCCTCTCGACAATGGACTTTGTTTCAGATGGATGTCAAGAATGCCTTTCTTAATGGTGACATATCTGAAGAGGTTTACATGAAACCTCCACCTGGTTACCTTCATCCTCCTAATTAGGTTTGTAAACTTCGCCGGGCATTATATGGTCTTAAACAAGCTCCTCGGGCATGGTTTGAGAAATTCAGCACCACTGTTCATACACTTGGGTTCACTTCCAGTGCCTATGACTCGACACTTTTTATTCGGCAAACTGATCATGGCTCTATTATTCTTCTTCTCTATGTGGATGATATGATTATCATGGGGGATGATTCGCACGGTATCTCTGAACTTAAGACCTCTCTTCAACAACATTTTGAGATGAAAGACCTTGGTAATCTTAGTTACTTTCTTGGGCTTGAGGTACTCTCTGATCAGACTGGCTATTATCTATCTCAGGCTAAATACGCTTATGACTTACTGGCTCGGGCGGGATTGACTGATAGCAAGACCACTTCTACCCCTCTGGATCCTCAAATTAAACTTGATGTCACTGATGGTACCCCGCTTCTTGATATTATTCTTTACCGTCAGCTTGTTGGCAGCTTCGTTTATTTAACAGTTACTCGACCTGATATTGCCTATGCGGTTCATGTTGTTAGTCAGTTTATGTCTGCCCCCCGCTCTGCTCACTATGATGTTGTTCTTCATTTACTCCGCTACATCAAGAGAACGTTATTTCATAGTCTTTATTTTTCCACTGATTCATCTCTTGAGCTGCGTGCCTACTCTGATGCTAGTTGGCCTGGCGATCCCACTGATCGATGATCTACAACTGGTTTATGCCTCTTCTTAGACGACTCCCTTATTTCTTGGCGTAGTAAGAAACAATCAGTGGTTTCTCACTCCAGTACTGAATCTAAATATCGTGCGATTGCTGATGCTACTCAAGAAATCATTTGGCTCCGCTGGCTTCTCGGTAACATGGGTGTTCCTCAATCCCATGCTACCCCTCTCTACTGTGACAACAAAAGTGCCATTTATATAGCGCATAATGATGTCTATCATGAACGCACGAAACACATCAAAATTGATTGTCATTTTGTTGTCATCATATCCGTCAAAACACTGTTCGACTTTGCGACATTCCTTCTGCAGAGCAGCCTGCTAATCTGTTTACCAAACCTCAGCTTCCAGGACGCTTTTGCGAGTTGGTTTCCAAACTCAAGCTTGCTTCTCTTCCACCAGCTTGAGTTTGAGTGGGGCTGTTAAGAATATTATCAAAAAGGAAACTATAATATCCGTTCCTATTACAATTCCTTATTCTAGGAAGATTTCCCTTTTTCCATTATTAGTGTACATATTTAGGATTTCCTTACATATTTATGATTTCTTTTCCTATTATTGATTCTTGTATGCCTATATAAATGCTGTTGTTTTGTAATTATAATCAGATTGAAATACAAAGAATATTTACCTCAATCTCTAACACAATGAATGAAATTTTGAATGCATGTTTATCTTAAAATTTATCAGCCATTTTTTCTGATATTTCCATACTTGCTAAATGACAAATATACGAGAGAAATTTATGTTAAAAGAAAAGTAACATGAAAGTTGTCATGGTCTTTTGAAGACCTGCATTTGTCCTGAATGAGGAGTGTCCTCTAGAGCCAAGTTGTATATGATACTCACCAAAAGTAGGTATGGCCAATGAGAAGACCCACTGCTAATTATTAGTAAGGATGCATGGTGTTCTTGCTGTAAAGCATGAGCCAATGGCTACAACATCCATGATGATATAGTCATTGCAAGACATGTTTGGGTATCCTTCGGAACGGCAACGTCATGAGGTCTTAGTCTCAGTGATGACCACGAAGATGAAGTATGGGACATCTATCCAAAAGAACGTCTTGAGGATGATGACCTACTTCAATGCTGCATCCCATAGTCAAGTGACCATAATAATGAGATCTCTTTTGAATAATCTCCCGCAGTTTAAGAGCAACTTTGTTGTGAATAAGTTGATTTTCCCCCTTACATAACTGTTATATATGCTCACCTCTTTGGAGTCCATACTGATGGATTCTTGTAATCCTAATGGAGAGGTAAATGTTGCCGAGTCTTTCAAAACTGCAAAGAAAAGAAAGAAACACTAGTAAGGCTAAGGTTATAGCTACTTGATACATGAAAAGAACTTGCTGAAGGTAACTTTACCATGAGAGCTAGGACAGGGAATGTTGTTTCAGTAAAAATAGTGGGATTTATTAGTTTTCAATCTTCAAATAAATATTATTTGAATTTAAACAAATTGTTGTTTATTCCCATTTTTCTCATAAATTTGATTTCTAGTTCAAAACTATTACATGATGGTTTCCATTTTATTTAATAACAATAGTAATTATTTCAAAAAATGGATTACTTAACTTGTATGTGTTAAGATTGTTAACACATAACTCACTGCTCAATATTGAGATGTTTAAGGTTGAAAAATCTAAAACTAAATTGCAAATGATTTCTCACAATAACACATATATGTGGCATCTCAGACCTGGCCATATTTACCTTGCCAAGATAAACTAATTAGTAGAAAGTGGATCTTTAAGTCAGTTAAAGGACCACAACTTAACCGTCTATGAGTCTAGTTTATAAGGTAATATGACCAACAGGCTTTTATTGAAAAATGGCTAAGAGTGATTATGAATATTTCGTCACATTTGTTGATGATTATTCTAGATATGTACATGTTTATCTAATGCAGCATAAATCAGGTACCTTTGAAAAGTTCAGGGAGTATTGTTCTAAGGTTGAGAACTGATTAGGTAAATATACCAAAATTTTATGATCAGATCGTAGAGGAGGAAACATCGACAATGACTTTGAGGAGTTCTTAGTTGAGCATGGGATAATATCCCAACTCATAAAACTTGGAATACCACATCAGAATGGTGTTGCAAAAAGGAGAAATCAAACCATACTAGACATGATGAGATCAATGTTTATTAACAGTGAAACTATGTATGAATTCTTTTATAGTCTAAGTAGAGAATAAAATGTTTGTATTTCTTGGGGATGAGCTATATGAGAGAATTCATACTGCATAGTAAATTAGTACTCTATGAGTTAATTTTTGGTTAGACCAATACATGATCAACAACAGTTGTTGATAATTACAATAACGTAACACCTTTGACATCTGAGTGTCGGATGCAGTAATATCAGAAGAGTCTACCACCTAGATGTAGTGGGAGGGTTGTGCGACAACTTGGTAGCTATCTAGTTAGAGAGGCAATAGTTGCCATCTCCAATAATGACGTAGATGATCTATTGAGATATCATTGTATAATGGATGATCCTGATAAAAAGGAATGGCTCAAAGCCACGAATCTCGAGATGGAGTCTTGTACTCCAACTCAATCTGGGATCTTATAGGCCAGCCTGATGTGATAAAACCTATAGGCTGCAAGTGGACCTATAAAAAGAATAGTTGAATAGATGGGAATGTATAGACCTTTAAAGTTAGGTTAACGGCCTAGGGTTATACCTAGTAGGAGGAAGTCAACTATAAGGAGACTTTCTCACTAGTAGCCATGGAAGTTGTTCTTGGGAGATCTGGAAGTTGTTCCAGATATGGATATACCTCTCACACTTTATTATGATAATAGTGGTGCAATGGTAAAATTCCAAAGAACTAAGAAGCCACAAGAGAGGAAAACATATAGAAATGAAATGTCATCTCATTAAGGAGATGGTACAGATATCATTCTGCAGATAATCTGGCTGATCTGTTTACAAAGACTTTGACGGTTAAAGTGTTTAAAGGTCACCTAGAGGGTCTAAGATTATCCGACATATCTCATTTGCTCTAGAGCAAGTAGGAGATTGTTGGGATATATGCCCAAGAGCATAATGTAATTTGTAAACGGGATATTTTAAGTA
The DNA here is from genome assembly GCA_019454045.1 of Zanthoxylum bungeanum. Classification (NCBI taxonomy): domain Eukaryota; kingdom Viridiplantae; phylum Streptophyta; class Magnoliopsida; order Sapindales; family Rutaceae; genus Zanthoxylum; species Zanthoxylum bungeanum. The sequence goes on along the minus strand of SKCR01018434.1, from coordinate 4,088 downwards.
ATAAACGATGAGTTTATTCATTTATTAAAATGTTGATTTTAAAGTTGCATATTATAAATTATTTTACATATTATAAATTATCATGTATGTCATTGGATACAAAATGTACTTTTAGTATATTTAGTATCCAATGACATACATGATAATTTATCTACAGCTGTGATCCATTCCATATTATATGATGACTTTGATCCGGGATCGTTCATGTGGTGGCATGAGAATGGAGGAAATTTATATGAAGCGATCATATAGGACTGGACCAAGACAGAAATGAATTTCTTTTAATATCCGTTAAACAAAGAAATTCATATCAGTTTAATATATGATCATATATGGGTTGATCTTAATCCTCAGTGTTTTACGAACTCCTGCATGACAGGCTATGTCCTTTGATTTGGTGTGTAGCTGGGGACATTTTTATCGGTGAAATCACACACGTAACGCAAGTGCCTGTATCCCTCAAATAGTATAAAATATATCGATCCCACGAGGACTTAATTTATGTGCTATTAATTTATTGAAGTTAAATTTCTACAAGTGTCTAAAAATTGATTGTTGTTTGGATGGTGATTTTAAATAACGACATGTAATTTAAATAATACAAAATTAAATTCTAAAAGTAATCAATATTATGAAACTATCTATGGTTGTGAATCCTTCCAATACTCTTCTAAAGATGAAGTGATTATCTTATATTTGTGTAATATGTTAGTTTATTAACCTAAAACATGAAGATATACAAAAGCCTCTGTCGATGGTGAGATGCAAAAACTCAAAGTAACCCAATTAACTATATGTCTATTTTAACTAAGAAACTCTGAATTTATTAAGATTAATTTCCAATTATGGCTACCTACGCTCGACAGGTATATATCTATACTGGAAGGAAATCTCTAAGGTGAGTGTGAGATCGTGAGCTATTGAGTCTAAGACTGAAACCTAAAATCCATTCGTTAAGTTCATTTTAAGTTTACCAAATCAATCTTATTAGTGGCCAATTAACAATAAGTATTAAGTTTAAGACTCAATAAATAAACCAAAATATTGCGCAAGACACAAGACGAATCAACTTATAAAACTATTGATATTGGAATTCATCACAACCCTAGATATTGTATTTAGTTACAACACATACCTAGGACGACCAAAGACATAAATAAATAAAACATCATGCAATAGGTTGAAAACTAAAAAGTAAAAATTACAAAAATGAAATAAAATGCTGGGATTTGGGGATCCACTTTTATTATTTAAAATCTAGAAATATCTCTTATTATAATATATAAATTTGTATTATATTACCAACCAACCATATAGGCGGTATCCTGATTAAGTCATATTTTAATTAATTCCAACCGACCATAAAGGCGGTATCCAACTAAGGCAGGTTAAAATTAATTTGATTAAGTCCAACCGACCATAAAGGCGATATTCAATTAAGTTAAATTTTAAGATAATTTATTTATTATAAAATAAGGGTGATTAATCTAAATTATAATAATAAAAGTTTCACCTTTCACCCCAGCAGAAAGAAGTTAAATACTCATGCTTTAAGTAAAATAAACAAAGTTTTATTACTAAAATAAAAAATAAATACAAGAAAATTAAAATTAAACAAACAAGATACTCTATTCTTAGTATTCTAAGGAAATTCTCCAAAAGAAAGTATGAGTTTTACATCAAATTTGGCATCATATTTATAGGCAAATATAAAGGCTTCCACCAATTTCTCCACCAAACATGCCACCAAACATTGAACCAAACATGGCACCAAATCCTCCACCAAACATGCAGACATGTTTGGTGGAGGTTTGACAATTGTAAAATGTAAATTGTCATTTTCCGTTTTTTTTTTTGTTTTTGATAATGACTTTAATAATTATACATAACACACTTTGGAGTTTTCATCAATTTCAGTCTTGAAAACTGCAGAATTCGAAATTCTTATGATTATCAAAATTGTAGATATTTGAGTCTTCTTTCATCTAGAACTTGAATCAACTCAAGTTTCTAACCTCTATAATCTAAATGTCAAGTCCATTTTTTGCTTTCTTTGTTCCATATTTCGTCCCGATTGATTCCATTGAGTCCCAATTTTATTTTATCTGTAAAATAAATACACATCAAAACGTTTGTAAAACTTGAGAAACTATATAAAATATTAAGTAAAATAGGCAGTAAATATTGATATATTTTCTGCTCATCACACCTCCAAACCTAACATTTTCTAGTCCTCGAGCAAACCAACAAAACAAAATGAAATAAACAACTTTAAAATAAATTAACCTAAGCCACTTTCGTAGGGATCACGGTTATATTTAGCGTATGCAACAAGACTTTAAACCCCTATGTGTCCCTAGTGGATGAGTTATAGTCTCGTGAGGGCTTACTCAACGATACCCACAAACGTTAATCAAATGTACAATAAATCACACAAAAAAAATAAACAAGTTAAAAAGTGAAATTCTTATCCAAGTTAATAGTTGTTTTCTTTCTTTCTAAATTACTAAATAAACTTTTTACCATTCTCCGTATGCACAACCAAGAAGTTATTAATCAACTCATTGTGCCCACAATATTCATAAGTAATTAAAAAATAGAGTAATATTCTTTTCCTAAAGTTATATTGGAATTCACACTTTTTTGGCAATGGAACTTTTTTCACTTTTTTTTACAGCATCTTCAATCCTTGTAACGAGCTTTAGGCTAGTGACTCCTAAACCACTTGGCTTTAGGGCATTATGTGTTAAGACACCTCTACTGACTTAATTCCCCGGATCTCAGATGTTAAAATTTCTACCGTTTGACGTGAACAATCACTGCTTACTGAAACAAGACGTCCGGTTACTAAGTAGAAACTTAATTATTAACTCAAGTTCTACCGTTTGATGCAAACAATCACTGCTTACTGAGGTAAGATGTCTGGTTACTAAGTAAGAGCAAGGTTAATTATTTATATACAAAATTTTTTAATTTTTTTATTCCATCGCTTTTAGGTTCTATTTCCAATAAACCATAGCACTGAATATTATAAATTTTCACTTAAGACTCATGTCTATATGTTACCATATATGTTGATAATACCTGTCAAGTGAGCATATGAAGATCAAATTTAATCAATATTATGGAGAATTCATGAATTTAAATTATTCAAAAGGAAATATTCAAAAATTAACTTGTTACGAATCAAACTTAGATATGTTTCAGGAGTGGAAAATCCTTACTTAGCTATCTCAAAACACAATTCCACTTAGTTAGTAAAGTTAACAACATAAAAATCAAAACAATTTTTTTTTTTATATATATCATTTTTTTTGTTTATATATTTATATATAACAAAGCAAAAACAACACACAGAAAAAATAAAAATAAGATACTAGTCAACTATCCCTTCCCCCTATCCTAATTGAGACATTGTCCCCAATGTCTTAAAAAGAAGAAGAAAAGTTTAGAAGATAGTACCTGGTTAGCGTGGAATTGTCAATTGTATCTACATCTAAAAAGAAAATTAAAGGTTAAGATCTAGATTTATCCGACGCTTCTTACATCGATCATTAGACCAGTTCAACTTGGAAAGGATAGGGTTAATATTTGGTTCAAACATCAACAGTTGGTCATTAAATTATTGGTTGTTATGGCAGTGAAGATGATATCTTTTATGGGTTTTGAAAGGAACCCATTTCTCCTATAATCTTCAAGAAACACAAAAGAAAAGTCTAAAAATCCATCAATATTAAACAGCCCAATTGGTTTTTGGTGTATGTTCAAGTTCACCCAAGATATCACAGTAAAAATTTCCTCCATCGTGCCCAAGCCACTTGACAAAGCAATAAAAGCATCAGCATGATATATAATTTCAACAAGTCATTCGGACATATCTGACACAATGCATTCCTCTCCATTTGATTGTCATATAAGATTTGAGTCCGCCAAAGGTTTTGGAATGATTCCCAAAATTTGACTACCTCCTTCCTGTACGGCCTTTGAAACGTAACACATCAGTCCAAGATTGCCACCGTCATTTACTAAGTGCATATTCCTCTCAGCCATGACTCTACCTAATTCTTTTGCTGCTTTAACAAATTCTA
>SKCR01018433.1:0-178317 GCA_019454045.1 Zanthoxylum bungeanum | reverse complement strand
GATTTATTTTTTTGGATGTGTTTAGAATGATAGAAACCAAATTGATTAGCCTAGTTATGCATGTGTAAAATCAATTAGGCTAATTAGTGTAATTAGGCTAATTAGTGTAAGCCTAATTAGGGTGTAAAACACCAAATTTTCATTTAAGAGTTGCTTGAGCCACTCCTGGGTGACTTACAATTTTGAGTTATTTTATAGTGGTTGACTATCAATTGGAAATTAAAGATTTGGATTTGCATGATTTTGAATTAATTAGGAGATTAATTTGATTAATTGTGTAACTAATTCAATTGTGGCTTAATTTGTGAAATTGAGGTGTTGTGGATGAAATTGGATGTGTAATAATACATAGGAAAAATTCTCGAAAAAATTCTGGAAGCGTTTTGGGTTTTTTTTTTTTTTTTTTTTTTTTTCTGTAAATACCTCATTATGGACAAAATCATAATTTGCTGAAATTATTATTATTTGACCATTATTACAGTACTCGAAATTTTCGAAATCATTCTGGTTGTTTTTTTGGGAATTTTCTGTATTATGGGTAGTGGTAATTTCTTGAAATCAAAGTGATCAACCACCGGTACAGTAATTGGATCACTATAGTAGTGGGCTGGTCAGATTTCATGGCTGATCCAGTTGTCTAGTTATTCTGGTAGCTCAGTTCGGTGATCCAGTAAATCGTTTAACGTATAACCGCGGAAAGTGTTTACGTATATTTTTGTTTTTTGATAACCGGGGTGTCCGGACCAGCTTACGCGCACCTCGACTAATTCCCGGGACCCGTGCTTCGTGCCCTTAGAAGTTTCCCAGCATATATCAGGACAAGCTGTTGACTTTTTATACCGGGAGAAATGACCCCAAAAAAATACATCTAGTGAGATTCGAACATTGAACCTAAGAGGGGGCAAACCACTCAAATATTTGAACCAGTGGTAAAAGATCCTAAAAGATCAAGTAACATCAACATAATGCAATTTGTACAAAGAAATTTCTATTACTAATAAGTGCGTACGTGCATCAACTAAGGACCACATGAAAAAAAATGCATGGTGTGACAACTTGGAAAAAAATCATATGAATCACGAAGAAACACCCAACAAGTAATTCTATACACCTACAATGATGACGGGGTTTCAATCTCAGGAAAATAAAAAAGAAAGAATAGAAACACTTAGAGAATCACAAATCTTTCCGTATGTGATTGGTAGATGAATACCTATCACATAAATTCTTGTTCTCATTGTGCTTCAATTTAAATTCATATAATCATAATAACGTGGAAACAAAATTCCGTGCTCAAATGAAATGTGTGAAACTAACTTTATAGTTTTTATTAAACATTGCTTCTCGATTCAAAATAACGAATCTTTGGGAAGAAAGAGGCATTAGGTCTCTTAAGTAAAAATGGAAGAACCTGTAGAGGAAAGATATAGGCGGCTCGAGTCTTTTTGAGATGTGTGGGCAAAAAAATTTAAAGAGATCTTATTAAATTAGAGATATTTTTTTTTAAAAATAATTATATTATTTATTTGGAAAATTAAAAAGATCAAGATAAATATTTACTAAAATATAATAATTCAATATTTTTAATAATTCTATATTATAATTAATTAATCAATTAGGAAATTGTATTTTTTTTACATTAAAATTAATAAAATTTTTACAATACACTTAAATATATAGACAAAAATTTTTATGAGTCTTATATTTGGGGTGAGACCCCAATCGATTGTCTAAGTTGGTTATGGGTTATCTAATCAATTCAGTGTTGTCCCTGAACACAAACAGTGAGTGACCCATTAAAAATTTGTAAAGTTTGGTCGGTCGCCCACTCAAATGCAAAATGACTCGTGGAAAATGAGACCACTGAATTATTGATTACACTTGGCAAGCTACTGTGTTTACACGTTTTTGGTATGAGATTTTTAATGTGAAACAAATGGTGAGGTGAGGATTATATTTGGGCAATTCTTCACATTAACTGGTTTTGGAGTCTTGTTTATTTATTGTTTACTTTTTGTTAAGGCAATGATTAGTTTTTAGGTTTGATGTAATTACGTTGGTTAATCTTCCCATTTTTTTATAAGAAAAAGTATGCATACTTGATGATAGAAGCATGAATCTATTTAATTACTTGCTTTAAATTAATCATCTCATCATTTATTAGTTTTATGGGAAAAATGTAAAGTTCACTTATTTAATAGTGATGCATGATCTTAAGAAATCACGACAATTTATAAATAAATTCGTTCTTTAAAAAAAGAAAAAAAACTATATAATTTTATAAATTATATTTTCATCATTTTTCACATAATATCATTGCTCCTACATTACCTATAACCAAAAAACAAAAATCATCTCACACAAAATGCAATCACAAAACTACTTCTAAACAATAAACCATCTTTGTCACTTTTTCTTCATTAAATTATCTCTGCATATCAAGATATTGGGCACAACCAGACCTTGACAAAAGTCAACAAAGTGACACCAATGGATTTATGAATGAGAAGCAAAAGAAAAACTATGAATCCCCATCATCTTTCTGCGTGTTGGTCTCTTCAATGATTGTCTCCAAACGAGGAGAATTTGAAGGCTTTTTTGGGTAAATAATTGGAGCTGGAGATACCTCAATCCATGACTTCAAATTTCTAATTGCCTTTGCCATTAAAGCACCTATATGGGTTGCAAAAGATTTGATTCTCTTCCTCCTAAATATGTTGGAAAGAAGAGAGATGGGATTTAAATGGTCAATTTTTTAGAGGAACTTTGCTTATGATTGAGAGCAATGTCTCAGTAGAGGCCTCTTTATAAAGAGAAGGAAACAAAAGGTAACAAAAATAGTAAAGAAAGGAAAATTAAAAAAATGTGCCAATCAACCCATAAAAATGGCGGAGTGTGGGTACATTTGCCCAACATTTGAACGACTTGTAAAAGATACTTATTCACTGTTATTTTTCGTTTTAAAGATAATATAGAAAATTTACTTCTCGAACCAATCTCCCTCAACTATGAATTTATTAAGTTAATGAGAATAACACAAACTTGACAAAAAACAATCACATAGATAAGTGTTTACGTGGTTCGATGGAGAGTTTCTCTAATCTACATTCACGGGAAAAATGAAATGATTTTATTAGTATCAGGTAATAACTAACTCGAGCGCCTAATAAAGAAATTACATAGTAAATAGTAAATAACTCATCGAGTATATAATATGGTCGGGTACATGACTCACTTTCTCTCTTTATATATCACTTAGCTTGCTTTGTTAGCTTTGCTCTCAAATTACAAATGTTGTGAAATGTAAGAATTGACAACTTTTTCTACAATGACTTTTGTCCCTTTATATAAGTCATCAAAATCATTGTTGCAACCAACCCTGACGTCAACTCATTTCATCCCTCTTCGATATTTGAATATTTCTCATGATGAAAAACCATCATCAATAATATTTTTTTAATAATTATGAATTATATAGACTAAATTATTTATTGAGTACAGCATACTTATTATTTTTTGAAATCTTGGTGAGGACGGAAATCCCCACTAATCACAAGGCACTATGTCCCTGAACACAAACAGTGACCCATTAAAAATTTGTGAAGTTTGGTCGGTCACCCACTCAAATACAAAATGACTCGTGGAAAATGAGACAACACTGAATTATTGATTACACTTGGCAAGCTACAGTGTTTACACGTTTTTGGTATCAGTTTTTTAATGTGAAACAATGGTGAGGTGAGGATTATATTTTGGCAATTCTTCACATTAACTGGTTTTGGAGTCTTGTTTAATGTTTACTTTTTGTCAGTGCCAAGATTAGTTTTTAGGCTTGATGCATTTAGGTTGGTTGCCGGGTGTGATTTGGTGGTAAAGAATTTGAGATTTAGTTGTCAAGTTGTCAAGTCTTGACTTCGAGTCAGATATGTATTTCTTATAAGAGTCTGCGGCAGCCGGAGATTTTACCAGTTCCACTTAAACCGGGTTAGATGGTTTGACGGCAGAATTTCCAACATTTCCCAACAAAAAAAAAAGTATTTAGGTGGGTTAATCTTTCCATTTTTTATAAGAAAAAGTGTGCACATTTAGGTTGAATATAATAGTGAGTATTGTACTGAAAGTATAATTTAATTTATAAGTTGTAGAATAAAAATTAGAGTATTAGTTAACGTATAAAAATTATCTCATACTGTGATATTATTATTCTATGAGAGTATAAACTAACTTATAAACAAACGTTAATTATATATTTGAAGTAATATTTAAACGTTTGCTTTTAAGCTCACAAAACTCTCCACCAACCTATGTATTAAAATCTTATACCTAACTTGATGATAGATTTATTAGTTTTATGGCACATCTATAGTACCCCCAATGGTATTTGATATTCTTGGTTCAAACATACAATTTTTATCATTAAATATACAACTTAAACCATTAAAAATACAAACTCTGACAATAAACATGAAATCTTTCAAACATGAAATTAATTGCATATTTATTGGTAGAGTTTGTATGTTTAATGATTTAATATGCATGTTCAATATTCAAAATAATATGTTTGTAGACTAAGGATATTTGATACCATTGAGTACCATAGTAGTGATATAGTTTTATAGGATAAATATAAGTACACTTACATAATAGTGAGACGTGTCTTAAAAAATCACGTCAATTTCAAAATAAATCCATTCTCTTCTAATAAAGACGAACACTATATTGCCGAAAAATGATGTGTATATAAAATGGTGATAAAAATGATAAAATAATCTATAAAATTACATAATTTTTTATTAAAAAAAAAAAAAGAAACTAATCAAAGTTACATAATTTTGGAAGTTATTTTTCCATCCTTTTATACCAATATCATTACTTCTATATTAACTATAACACCAAAAAAAAAAAAAAAAAAAAAAAAAAAAAATCATCAAACACAAAATATAATCACAAAACTACTTCTAAACCATAAACCATCTTTGTCACTTTTTCTTCATTAACTTACATCTCTGCATATCAAGATATTGGGCACAACCAGGCCTTGACAAAAAGGCAGCAAAGTGACACCAATGGGTTAATGAGCAAAAGAAAAACTACGAATCCCCATCATCTTTCTTCGTGTTGGTCTCTTCAATGATTGTCTCCAAACGAGGAGAATTTGAAGGCTTTTTTGGGTAAATAATTGGAGCTGGAGCTACCTCATTCCATGGCTGCAAATTTCTAATTGCCTTGGCCATTGAAGCACCTAAGGGTTGCAAAGAATTGACTCTCTTCCTCCTAAAAATATTTTGGAAAGGAGAGATATGGTGGGATTCAAATGGTCAATTTTTTTTTAGAGGAATTTTGCTTATGATTGGTAGCAATATCTAAATAGAGAGCTCTTTATAAAGAGAAGGAAACAAAGAGAGAACAAATTTAGTAAAGAATGAAAACAAAGTGAGTGTCAAGTAATCAAACCAAAAAAATTGACGGTGAGGTGTGAGTACATTTGTCCAACTTTTGAACGAGTTGTTAAAGATCCTAAAATATCAAACAGGTAACGTCAACATGATTCAATTTGTACAAAAGAATATTTTGGAAGTATTAACAAATAGAATCGACCAAGGACCACAGAAAAATAAAAATGAATGGTGTGACAATTTGGAAAGAAATCATATGACTTACCATGCTAATATTTTTTTTTTGAAATCATTGGTAACTCTGTTATCAAATCATCTCTTACGAACTTAAGCGGAACAAGTAAAATTCTCGACTGTCTCAAACTCTTACAAGTAACGTATTCATTGAATTCGAACTCAAGACCTGAAGATCAGATCATGAATCATATACTACCAAACCACGTCCCTTAGACGACGGGGCAACACCTACTAACATGTAATCTCTAAACGCCAATGGATGACAATTCATAATGCATCAAATGCCAAATCCTAACAAGTAGTCTCCTCTACACATAAACAGCCTTTAATAGGTAGGCACCCCGCAAGCATACGCAGTAATTTTGGCCACAAATACGAGTAACGTCACACACACACACACAATTAGGAGCACAAATCTTGTATCCAACTATTATTCCAGAGGTGTGTTTCATACAAAATCAATTTACGAACGTTAAAAATATGATCATTGCTACAATTAAAGATTTGGGTTTTGTTCATCATATCTATAGTCTATACTTATATTATTAATCCAGATGTAAAAGAAGTTACCTCCGCTCTAAGCGCTCCCCGCCGGCTTCCTTCAATCTCTTACTCATTTAATGGCAGTTAAGGCACAGCCTCAAGCTTACTGAACTACAGCCGTTTGCAACTACAGCCTCATTCAATGGCGATTAATGCAATTCAAGAGTCTCTCACGCCAAGCTTGACATTCAAAATGGCGTTACTAAACTACAGCTGTTTGCTTGGTCTTCAATTAGCATTACTAGGAAAACCTCCAATTGCAGAACAAAGAACATTTTTTTTTTTTTTGTAATTGGGATGTTCAGTTCAGTTTACGCGCATCTTGATTAAGAAAATCCCCATTTAATAAGACTTTAAAGTAATTTGTATTTGTATCTGCTTTTTCCTTGGTCCGCCTTGTCAATATGGATATAAATAAATTTTTATGGCTATATTCAAGAACGTTCCAAAGCTGTGAGAATGTAGTCGATAAGAATTTATTTATACCAATTATATTTAGATATAGATAACTTAAATTGAAAATGAAAATCCTAACGTGCAAAAGCTGTCAGGACTACATGAGTAGTTTAAGTTTATCATTCATAAGTTAAGCCTTGAAAACCCCTCCTTGTGAAGGTGCCAAAGCTGTCACAACGAGAAACGATCAGGACCTAAAATCATGAGTCACTTTTTGTGATTGACAATGGTTGTCTACCTAATGAATATACGTAGGCAAGAACGTGCCAAAGCAGTGAGCCGAAATATATTTATGGGATTTACTTCCTACTATAGAATTTAATTTGATTATTTTATTACTTTCTATTTGGGGATTATAATATTACATGTTTCAGTGGGTGGACATCTTTTAAATTAAAAATCCATGATTTAGTTGATGTTTTGTTTGATATTGAATGAAACTGTATTATCTTCTAATATTTCTTTCGCTATCTATATGATATATTTACGATGGCCGGCTCTTCATCTTCCAATCCTTTAGCTCGTATGCTTGATACGAATAAGCTAAAAAGGCCCGAAAATTTTGCTGACTAGGAAATGGATTTGGGGATTGTCCTCGAATCCGAAAGGTTATGATATGTCTTGGATGGGTAGATACATTTAGCTATACCACCCGATTCAACACTCGAGGAGCACGAAACCTTCCAGAAATGGAAGGATGATGACCTAAAGGTTAGATCATACATCCTCGGTTCGTTAACTCATGAGCTGAAGAGGCAATATATTGATATGTCTGATGCGTATAGCATAATCACTCAGCTTAGGGAGCTTTTATGAATCAATAGCAAATCATGGTTCATAGAGTGGCAGTGGAACTGTTTCATTCAAGACTGGATGAGGGTCAACAGTCAACCTGTATGTACTTCATATGATTGATTTGATTGATCAATTGAGATGATACGACTTTCCACTCAATGATACACTTGGGCGTAGTTTGATACTAGGCTTGCTCCCAAACTCATTTCGCCAATTTGTGCTGAATTTTAATATGCATGGGATTCACTATTCTTATAATGAGTTACATAGGATGTTGCTCACTACTGAGGAAGATCTGAAGAATGGAGTGCTGACTCGTCTTCAGAAACCTACTTCTCTTTTTGCCTCTTCTCAAAAGAAGGGCAAAGGAAAGAAGAAGAAAGGCAAAAAGATAGCTCCTTAGGGTAAGATAGCGAAACTGAAACCCAAGAGAGCTGCCGAAGACACATGCCACCACTGTAGCAAGGTTGGACACTGGAAGCGTAACTCTCCTGAATATCTTGCGCAGTTAAAGAGAGACAAAGCTTCTACTTCAAGTATATATTTATTTTTCCCGTTAATGATATCTCTTTTGCTTGTGAAGCTAATTCTTCCAGTTGGATTTTAGACTTTGCTTGTCCTGTTCACATCTGCAATTCGTTGCAGGGACTGAATGAAAGTAGGAAGCTGAAATCCGGATCGATACAGTTGCGTTTTGGGAGTGGAGACTTTTTGGATGTAGTTGCAGTGAGATTCCATTGTCGAGTGGGAGTATTTTGTTAAATGACTGTTATTTTGTGTCAGGATGTGAGGCAAATATTGTATCACTTATTTTATTAGATACATAGGGTTTTTGTGTAAATATTAAGAATCGTTCTTTGTATTTATATGATAAATATTTCTATCCTTGAATGTCCAAATGAGAATGGTCATTACATTTTGCATCCATCTAGAGATATATTTTGAATGTTGGGCCTAATAAACGTAATAGATATAATGTTAATGATATTGAACTATGGCACATGAGGTTATGTCATATTAGCGTACGACGCCTGACCTAGTTGGTTAGGAATGGTTTGAGTGAGAATCTCACTATTGAACCTTACCCGACTTGTGAATCTTGCATTCAGGGTAAAATGACAAAAGCCTCATTTACTGGTGTATGACATCGAGCCTCGGACTTATTGGAACTAGTACATTCTGATGTATGTGGTCCCATGAGTCATACTACTCATAGTGGCTATTCATACATCATTACCTTTATCGACGATTTGTAGTGGTATAGTTATATTTATTTGATGAAACATAAATTGGAAATTTTTGAAAGGTTCAAAGATTTCCGAAATGAAGGGGAAAAGCAAACTGGAAAATTCATCAAGTGCTTACGATCGGATCGAGGTGGTGAATATGTGAGCGGTGAGTTCACTGATTATTTAAAAGAGAATGGAATTCTCGCTCAATATACTCATCCAGGTACTCCACAACACAATGGAGTGTCTGAAAGGAGAAATCAAACTTTATTGGATATGATTTGCTCTATGTTGAGTTATACAGATCTACCTTATTACCTGTGGGACTATGCTCTCCTTACTGCAGTTCATCTTTTGAACAGAGTTCCTTCCAAAGTTGTTCCTACGACTACATATCAGATATGGACTGGTAGGAAACTGAACCTTAATTATATTAGGGTTTGGGGCTGTCCTGCGTACGTCAGAGTGGCGCAGCAGGATAAGTTTTTGCCTCGATGGTAAAAGTCTAGGTTTGTTGGGTATCCTTCTAATACGAAAGGATATTTGTTTTATGATTCCGAGCGTCAAAGCATGTATGTGGCTCGATTCGTAAAATTTCTAGAAATAGAATTTTTGGCTGAATGAGGAGATTATAGACAAGTTGAACTTGATGAAGTTCAACCTATAACCGACGAACCACAAAAGAAACATGAGGTTCAATAAGGTGAAGGATCTTTGACGCACATACTTCGTAGGTCGAGTAAGGTCATAAGACCTCATGAGCGCTTGTCTTTAATACAGGACAGATGTCCTGATATGCTCTTTACAGAAGAGACATACCCGATGACTTACAAAGAAGCGATGTTGGACATCGATTTCGTGAAATGGCAGGAAGCCATAAAATTAGAGTTAGACTCAATGCATCAGAATCAAGTCTGGGACTTGGTTCCTCTTCCTGAAGGAATCATTCATGTCAGTTGTAAATGGATTTACAAAAGGAAGAGGGGGCCTGATGGAAGTGTTGAAACTTTCAAGGTCCGACTGATTGTAAAAAATTACACACAGCGACCAATTATCGACTATGATGAAACCTTTTCACCAGTAGTGATGTTGAAGTCTAATAGGATTTTATTGGCTATACCTACCTACCATGACTACGATATATGGAATAACCGGAGGGTTTTGTGTCTAGCCAAGACTTAGATATGGTTTGTAAGCTTAAGAAGTCCATTTATGGACTTAAACAAGCTTCACGGAGTTGGAATCTTCTATTCGATGAGGTTATTGAATTGTCTGGTTTCTTCAAGAATACAAAAGAATCATGTGTGCATAAAAAAGGTCAGTGGGAGTATGGTGGTATTTTTGGTACTCTCTGTGATGACATCCTGATAATTGGGAATGATATCGGGATGATGCAAGGCGTGAAAGCTTATCTCTGTAAAAACTTCTCTATGAAATGCATTGGTGAAGCTTCTTATGTCTTGGGCATAAAACTCTATAGAGATAGAGAGAATAAGCTTATTGGATTGTCTCAGCCTACGTACATAGATAAGATCTTATAAAGGTATAATGTCAGCAACTGTAAGACATTTAACATACCTTTTCGACATGGTATACATCTTTCGAAGAAAATGTATTCGCAAACTGAAGATGAGAAGATTAGAATGTCTAATCTACCTTATGCTTCATGTTTGGGTATCATTATGTATGCCATGTTGTGTATGTGACCTGATATTGGCACTCGGTTAGTGTAACCAGTAGATATCAATCAAATCCGGATAACGATCATTTGATGGCCGTTAAACATATCCTCAAGTATCTTAAGGGTACTAAGGATAAGTTTTTGATTTATGGAGAATGAGAACTGTAAGTTAATGGGTATACGGATTCAGATTTCCAATCGAATCTAGATGATAGAAAGTCTACATCGAGATTTATATTTACTCTTAACGGTGCTACAGTTAGTTAGAAAAGTTCCAAATAGGGATCGACAACTTATTCCACCACTGAGGCGGAATATATTGCGGCATCTGAGGCTGTAAAAGAAACTGTCTGGATTAGAAACTTTATCATAGAATTGGGAGTTGTCCCAAACATTGAGAATTTGATTCCTTTGCACTGTGATAATATCGGAGCTGTTGCGCAAACAAAGGAACCCATGGCACATCAAAAGTTAAAGCATGTGGAATGAAAGTACCATATAATTCGAGAGATTGTGTCGCGTGGAGACATTGTCGTATGCAAGATATGGAGTGAGGAGAACGTAGCAGATCCGTTTACCAATGTTATTCCTTCTAAGTTATTTGATAAGCATGCAGAGGCGATGGGTATGAGATACTATCGATTATGGCACTAGAGTAAGTGGGAGAAATTATTGGAGTTGGTACTCGGCGTGCCATTTTCTCATGTATTTCCCTGTAAATAC
The DNA here is from genome assembly GCA_019454045.1 of Zanthoxylum bungeanum. Classification (NCBI taxonomy): domain Eukaryota; kingdom Viridiplantae; phylum Streptophyta; class Magnoliopsida; order Sapindales; family Rutaceae; genus Zanthoxylum; species Zanthoxylum bungeanum. The sequence continues at coordinate 167,257 of SKCR01018433.1, read as the reverse complement.
GTGTATGAACAATATATTATTATGAATAAAATATATAGTTTCGTCAATATATTATCTTTTAAATGGTAAAGACGTACAAGACCACTGAATGATTAAGTTATAATGTAATTACAAAAGTGTCGCAATTGATATTGAGAAATATTATAACAATATCATTCTTAAACAGTTCCTGGTCAAGGTTTACATTCTTGGTCCGTAAGTAAACCCGGGCGACTGGTACGTGTTGTATATCGGAATAATGGATTTCGGTGGTTTATCTCAGTAAGTCACGAGTCTAGGGAGACTTGTATAGACATGTAGGTGTTCATAGCGGATGCGCACTGAACGACTCACAGAAGATTCCTAATAGATTGTTCGCTTGCGTCAATAGGAATCTTCTCGAGTTGAGTAGCATAATGGTCTTTTGACTTGAGATACCACGGTGGAAATATTAGTTATCCTCCACACTTTGTTGGCAGACACGTCTTTGACCTTTTTAGGTTAGACTTCCGCATGTTCATTGGGTGTGGACTGATGCTCATGATATTCGGTGATGAATCCAAAGAGGATCTTTCAGACCTGCGTACAAGATTTAGGTGTCCGCATCATGAGATTACGATTTATCAAATCCATGGCCATAGTACACTCGGAAATAAGTTCTGAGTGTTATTGAGAAATCGTGAATCTATACGTCGACGGGATTATACCTTATGAGACTTGACGATTATATCTATGTTTCTGGTATGTATCCGGATACCTATGACGGAAGGATTATACGTATGCGAAGATCTCAACTTGTATGGTTCAACAAGAATATATGTGGTCGTCATAATTTATGAGTGGGTAAATTATAGACACATGATTGGATTCCGTGATGGATATACCTGAACTTAGAGAGTTTCACATAATCAAAAATACTCGTAAAGCACTAGGGCGACTTATAACGAATAATATGATTATTCAGAAATCGTTTAACGGTTAAACGAAAATTACACATGTGTGGACATTCAGTAATTTCTTAAATTAATGTGTATATGTATTAGATACATATTTGATTAGATATACATTAATTAATTACCAAATAAATTATAGAACATATGTTAACCACAAATATATTTAATCATTTAGTGTAAATGTATAAATACATTATTTATTTAATTAAATGAATTAATTGATTAAAATGTTAATTAATTAATTCTTTAAATAAATATATTTTAAATATGTAATTATATGACATTTATGGAAATGACATGTGTTATACATTAAATGGTGACTTGTGGCTTTTTTGAAGTTGAGTGGGATGAGATATTTTTTTTAATTGTTTCAAAAAAAATGTTTTCTCTCTCCCAAGGGCCATATTTTCGGCCAAGGCATAAAGAAAAGGGCATTGTTCCATTTTCTTCTTCAACAACACAACTAGAAACCAAATTTGAAAACCCTAAAAATAGAAGAAAATTGGTGAGAACAAAAACTCAAGTATTAGCTTAAAGATTTGGAAATTCAAGTAAGTTTCTTAATATTTTATTAGGAAATTATTTCCTTTACTTTATTTGATTACATGTGATGTAGTTTTGTTTTTTCTCTTCTCTTGGTTATGAGTTTTGTTTGTTGGATGCTTGTTGGGAAATATACATGCATGTGTAGTGATACTTTGAGCTTAATAATGATTATTAGAGTTCAATTTTCTCTAGGAAATTAAAGTTGTCATTCTATAGTTTCTATGCCAATTTATGGAATCCTAGAATTGTTCTTAAGTGTTTTGGATGTGGTGAGACTTTAAGAATGTTGGAAATATTGTTCTAATGCTAGATCGAAAGTCAATTTAGTGAAAATTTGATTAATAAAATTAATTAGATTTTCTAGGGTTTATGCCTAATGTTAGATTTGGGCTTTTTCATTTTATGGATGTAATTAAGTATATAAGAAATATACTAATCATTTTGGTAGTGTTTTGGAAACACTTAAATGTGTAATTGACACTTTTGGACTAAAATGAGCAAAATGTAAAAAATTTTATATTCTTGGCAATTTCGATAATGGGGGTAATTTGTGTATGGGTTTAATGGCGAAAATCTGATAACGCAGCGGAAACGCAGAAAATCAAAATTTTTCGATTTCAAAATTTTTCTTGGATCAATTAAATAAAATTATTTATTTAATTAACCAATTATCAAATTCGGAAATTTTACACAAGAAACCAATTTTATTGGTAATTACCGAATTACCCAAATACTTTGCAAATTAATCATTTTAGTCCAAAAATTGTCAAATATAATTTTGGATGATTCTAAATCATTTCTAAAATGATTTCCAACATGTCCAAGACATCAAAATCAGATTGCAACAAAATCCCCAAATTTCCTTAAATTGCCGAACAGCCCCAAAGTTTTCAGTTTTTGCAATTTGGTCCTTTTTTGTTCAAAACATGTCAAGATCAAATCCAATCAACCTAAAACTTAATATGCATCATATACACACCATAATACATCACATATATGAAAATACACAAATTTGGAAAGGGTTAAGAACCCTAATTTTACAATTTCTTCAAATTGACAAATCTTACCAAATCAATTAAATCCAACACTTTAATTCAATCTTTACCACACCAAAAAAGTCTCACAATCATGAAACAACTCAAGAACAATTCTAGGTCATCAATGAGTGACTTACCAGCTCTAGAATGGCAACATGATTATCAAATAATCAAAAGTAAGCCATTGAAACCATTTCAAGCTTACTTTATAAACCATACATGCTCTCATCTTTTAAACAAGTTCATAACCAATTAAAACACAAACTAAAAGTGTAGAGATAACATCCTTGAAACACATGTTGAAGCTAAGCATGATAGAAATATTTTCTAAGTTGAAAGATTTAAAGAAAAACTTACAAAAACAATTTATTTCCAAGCTTTGCTCTTTGATCTTCAACTTTTTCTCTCAACTCTTTTGTGTTTGTTTTTATATAACTTGTTAACCTTAACATAATAAAATGAAACAAAACAATATATACTTCCACCAAATGCCTTGGCCGAATTTTGCATATATGAAATATCTAGATATTTAATTTTTGTTTCATTAAAGTTTGCTTTAATCAAATTGCAACTTGATTATTACACATTTAATGAAATTCAACAAGTCAAATAAAGCAACTTAAAGCATCTCCTAAAATATCAAAACTTAAGATATTTATATTTTTAATTAATTTAATTATTTAACAATTAAATAATTATTTAAATATAAATATTTTAAATATATGTATTATATTTAATTTAAATATCCAAATACATATATATTTATGATATATGTCAAATATCACAATTTGACATTTAATTAATATGTATTTAACAAAATCTATCATTAAATACAAATACACAATAATTAGGAAATAACTATTAGGTCCATTCGCATGTATTTTTCGTTTAACATTTAAACGACTTATAAATAATCAGTATTATTCATAAAAGTTTCCCTAGTGCTCTACGGGTATATTTCACTAATGAGACTCTATAGATTCAGGCATATCCGTCACGAAATCTAATTCCGTGTCCATAATTTACCCACCCGTAAATTATGACGACCACGGATAAACTCGCTGAATCATACAGGTCGATGTCATGGCATATGTTTAATTCCTCCGTCACAGGTATCCGAATATATCCCAGAGATATAGATGTAAACGTCAAATCTCTATAGGGACAATCCTGTCGATGTCTCTATTAGCAATCTCTAAAAGAACACTTAGAACTCCATTCTAAAGTGTACCACGGGCCCATGATTTTTATCTGATTGCTAATCATATATGGACTACCTATGCTCTGTACACATAACTGACGGATCATATCTCGACACACACAGGACACCCTGAGGATCTGTCCTCACCCAATGAACAGGCGGAGGTCTGATCTGAATAGATCGTTGACGTGACTGCCATCTAAGTGTGGAAGATATCTCATGTGCCTACAGTGGTATCTCAAGTCGAAGAATCACAAATGCTACTCAACCCAAGAAGATTCTTATTGACGTTGTGTACCATCCACTAAGAATCTTCAGTGAGTCGTTCAGTGTCTATCCGCTATAAACATCTACACATCTATACGAGTCTCCAAGACTCATGGTTCATTAAGAAACCGTTGGAATCATATATTCCAGTATACGATATGTATCGGTCTCAACGGGTTTACTTTACTGACCAAGTAGTGTAAACCTTGACCAGGGACTGTTTGAGAATGACAACGTCATGATACAACTCAATATCAGTTGCGACGCTTTTGCAGCTGTATCATGACTAATCATCCTAAGGTCTATTACGTCTTTACCATATAAGAATATATATTATATTATAGAAACTGCTTATTTTATTCATAATAAAATATTTACAATAGTATTTATAAGGAAATACAACGGGGAATTGGCACTCTGAGTACTAACCTCAACAAAATCTCCCACTTGCTTTAGTGCAAATATCGATTATATCTAATACCCATCGACTCCACATGTTTATCAAATAACTTTGGAGGTATGGCCTTTGTAAGTGGGTCTGCTACATTGTCTTCACTAGGTACCTTCCACACGATAATATCCCATCGCGACACAATCTTTTGGATGATGTGGTACTTGCGTTCCACATGCTTCGACTTCTGATGCGCCCTCGGTTCCTTTGCTTACGCAATGGCTCCAGTATTATCAAAGTATAATGGAATCACATTCTCGATACTTGCGACCACTCCCAATTCTGTGATAAAGTTCTTAATCCATACATTTTCCTTTGCAGCTTCAGAAGCTGCAATGTATTCCGCCTCTGTGGTGGAATATGTTGTTGAACCCTTGTAGGAGCAAAGCGGGGTTTACCGCTATGCCTATGATGTTTGGCGACCACGACACTGTTGGGCTCGTAGCCCGTAGAGAGTACGGAGTAGCCCGCGGGGGACTAAACCGGAGAATAAATGAGTTGCCACCCAGTGTGATCTGGGAAAAGATTTAAGGCCGCACTCACCCCTCGCAAGGGAAGACCTCAAACCGTTGGGTTCGGAATGGTCCCTTACTTATGCCAGTATAATGGACGGGTTCACACAATGGTATAACTAAGTCTTATGCAGTTCATGCAAGATAATTCAAACAAACACACAAATTTGCACACCCATAAACATGAATATAAATAAAAACAAATACATAGTTCCAAAAGCATATTAAATAAAGAAGTATGAAAATGTAAATTATAATAACAGTAAAAAACGTTAATAATAAATGTAAATAATTAAACGCATAATGAAAAATAAATAACTAAAGAGACAAAAATACATAAAATATAAAGAAAGAGGTTGTCTAGTGTGTGTGTGTTCGTGTAGCGTTCGTAAACGCGTTCGAACGAAGTGTTCCAGAGAGTTCACGTTCGTGTAGCGTTTAAAAACGCGTTCGAACGGAGTGAGGCAAAATGCTTGCGTTCGAGTTGCATTCGAAAACGCGTTCGAACGTTCTTTCAAAAATAGCATCAATAATGACATAAACACGCATATATGAACATTTCCCGAGCGGTACGTGGAGTTGTATCCCAAGTATAGACCGCACTACCGTCCATTCAGATTCGGCTACGGAATTTATGTCTGGGTTTCCATCCGATATACCGCAAGAGATAACACACACAATCATTAACACAATGTAAACGGACATGAAAGTAAATGTGAAATAATATAGCAAAATATAAACAAAAGTAAAAGCGAAACGATAAAATAAAGATAAATAGATAGAAAGGTAAATAACGAAACTAAATGCGGAATAATAAATAAAGATAAACAATAAAATAAATGTGAAATAATAAATAAAGATAAACAATGAAGTAAATGCGAAATAATAAATAAAGATGAACAATAAAGTAAATGCGAAATAATAATAAAGATGAACAACGAAACTAAGTGCGAAGTAATAAAATAAAGATAAAAAACAGAAAGATAAATAAAAATAAAATAAAATAAAAAAGATAAACAACAAAATGCTAGAAAAAGAAAATGTGACCAAAAGATTTGGTTGTCTTTGATGTAGGACATCGCATGCCCGGCTGGACGTATTTCACGTCCAACCAAGCATGTCGTGTCTAGAACAACAAAATAAATATAATAAAGGGTGCCCTCAGGTCTTACCTTTTAAGTTGCTTCTTAGAAGTGCGTTAGGTCATCGCCGGAAGGATTAAAGCTTACTATTTTTTCTGGTTTGCTTGTTCGCTGTTTCTGCTCATTGTTTCGCCGTTTCTGCTCGCTGTTTTGCTGTTTTTTGGGATGCTATTTTTGCTATTTTTTGGTGATTTATGGGCTGTTTTAGGGACTGTTTTTTTTTTTGTTTTTGTTTGGTTTTTGGGGACTGTTTCAGTGGTTTAGTTTGCTATTTTTTTGGTTGATTTTTGGTAATATGGGGCTGGTTTGTGGTGTGTTTTTTGGACGGTGGTGTTGTTGTTCACGGCTTTGTATTTTGTCGTGTGCGTGTGTGGCCTCTATGTGTGTTTGCCATGTGTGTGTGTGTGTGGTCTGTGTGTGTGTTGACCGTGTGTGTGTGAGGCCTGTGTGTTGTCGTGTGTGTGTGAGTGGCCTGTGTGTTACCGTGTGTGTGTGAGTGGCATGTGTGTGTTGATCGTGTGTGTGTGTCTTTGTTTTTTAGTTGATGCCGTGTCCTCTCCAAGGTGTGTGTTTTTTTGTAGTGTGTCAGTGTGCTTTTAAGAAGTGTGTGCCGTGAAAGAGTGTTTTATGTTTGTGAAGTGTGTGCCGTGAAAGAGTGTTAGGCCGTATGTCTCTCCAGGGTTTCTCTTGGTGATTTGGTCTCCAATTTATAGTGACAAGGGATCTCATAATCTTGGAAATAAAATCAAGCAAATTTGGGAGATATTCTATCAATTTATTTAAGGAATAAAATCTCATAATTTTAGTGAGGATGAGATTCACAATCTTGTTAAATTGGAAGGTGATTTGAGGGGATTTTGCACATGTGTTTTGCATGGGATTTTTTATTTGGGAAGGTTTGGGTGTGTGGGCTTGGTGTGGTGGGTCCTGGGCGTGTGGATGGATGGGTTGCACGGGCTTTTGGGCGGGGTGGGTTGTATGGGTTTTGGGCCGAGGCTAAGGTTTGAAACAGAAAACTGACTGAGAAAATCTGAAGCGGGCTAGCGAGTTCGAGTCCAATGTGGTGCTAATTCTTGGAGGCTTTCTTTCCTTCTGGCATTCGTTTCCCGCGACTTCTGCAACTTTTCAGGTAGTGCCTCCATTCAAGGCTCATCATTGGGCTTATGCAAAAATGCAGCATCTACACCCCTGTTTGGGACTCTTCCAGCAAACTACACCTCTGTTAAGGGTAAAGACGAATCCATATGTAGACTTTCTATCATCGAGATCCGATTGGAAGTCGGAATCCGTATACCCATTAACTTGCAGTTCACTTCCTCCATAAATAATCAACTTATCCTTAGTACCTTGAAGATACTTCAGAATATGTTTAATGGCCATCCAATGGTCATATCCTGGATTGGACTGATATCTACTGGTTACAATAACAGCGAAACTGATATCAGGTCTAGTATATAACATGGCATACATTATGCTACCCAAACACGAAGCATAAGGTTGGTTAGACATTCTAACATTCTCATCTTCTGTTTGTGGACTCATCTTCTTAGAAAGACGAATCCCATGTCTGAACGTTATATTTATTGTCTTACAGTTACCAAAATTGTACTGTTCCAAGATCTTATCTATGTACGTTGATTAGGATAACCCAATCAGCTTCCTTTCTCCATCTCTATAGAGTTTTATGCCTAAAACATAGAAAGCTTCTCCCAGGTCCTTCATGGAGAAATTCTTACAGAGGTAAGCTTTGACGCCTTGCATCATCCCTATATCATTTCCAATGATTAGGATGTCATCAACATAGAGGACTAAAAATACCACTATGCTCCCACTGCCCTTCTGATACACACAGGATTCTTCTGAATTCTTGAGAAAACCAGACAATCTAATAATCTCATTGAATCGAAGATTCCAACTTCGTGAAGCTTGTTTAAGTCCATAAATGGACTTCTTAAGCTTACATACCATACCCGAGTTCTCGCTGGACGCAAAACTTTCCGGCTGTTCCATATAGATTTCTTCATCAAGAAATCCATTTAGAAAAGCTGTTTTGACATCCATTTGCCAAATCTCGTAGTCATGATACGCAGCTACAGAAATCAAAATCCTAATAGACTTAAGCATTGCTACTGGCAAAAAAGTTTCATTGTAGTCGACGCCAGGTCGCTGCGTGTAACCTTTTGCTACCAGTCGGGCTTTATAGGTTTCAACCTTTCCATCAGGCCCGCGCTTCTTCTTGAAAACCCATTTACAATCGATAGAACAATTCCTTCGGGAAGCGGAACCAAGTCCCAAACTTGATTCTCATACATTGAGTCTAACTCGGATTTCATGGAACTTTGCCATTTCACGGAGTTGATGTCCAACATCGATTCTCTATAGGTAAAAGGATCAATCTCTTCAACTAAGAGAACATCGAGACTCTTCTCTTGTATCAAATACAAGCGTTTAGGAGGTCTAGATACCCTTAATAACCTATGAAATGTGTGCGTTGAAGGTTCTTCATCTACTTGAACTTCAGGTTCCTCCGTTGGTTCATTGTTTTCATGTTGGACTTCATAAAGTTCAACTTATCTATGATTACCACCTTCTGACGAAAATTCTACCTCTAGAAATTTTGCGAAGCGAGCTACGAACATATTTGATGCTCGGTATCATAGAACAGATATCACTTCGTATTCGAAGGATATCCAACAAACCTAAACTTTTGCCCTCGAGGCAAAAGCTTATCTTGCTGAGCCATCCTGACATAGGCAGGACAACCCCAAACCTTAATATAATTAAGATTTGGTCTCATACCGGTCCATATCTCATATGGAGTCGTAGGGACAGTTTTTGAAGGAATCTTATTCAAAAGATGTGCATCTGTTAAAATAGAGTAACCCCATAAGAAATAGAGCAAATCTGTAAAACTCAACATTGATTGGACCATATCCAATAAAGTCCGATTTCTCCTCTCAGACACTACATTGTCTAGTGGAGTACCTGAAGGAGTATATTGAGCGAGAATCTCATTCTCCTTCATATAATCCATGAACTCAATGCTCATATATTCGCCGCCTTGATCAGATCGAAGGTATTTAATATATTGACCAGCCTGTTTTTCTACTTCATTTCAGAACTCTTTGAACTTTTCAAAGGTTTCCGATTTATGTCGCATCAGATAGACATAACCATACCTTGACAGATTATCGGTAAAGGTAACGAAGTATGAATAACCATTGTGAGCAGTCTGACTTAGTGGACCACATACATCAGAATGTACGAGTTCCAGTAAGTTGGTGGTGCGATGTCCAACACTAGAAAATGGGGCTTTGGTCATCTTACCCTGAATACATGATTCACAAGTTGGATAAGGTTCAATGGTGAGATCTGGTATCAAACCATTCCTAACCAATTGGGTAAGGCATTTAACGCCTATATGACCTAGCCCCATTTGCCATAGTTCAATATTATTAGCAACAGGTAAACTACGTTTATTAATCCTAGTATTTGATGAGTGGTATTTATACCACTATTCCCACTCATTTGACCTAATGTTTTGTATTGTTTCTCGAGTTTTATGAACGTTTTGATGTGTATTATTGTTATTTTGCAGATAAATAAAGTTTAGACCGCACTGGAGGCAATTTGGGGCAAATCCGGACAAAAATGCGTCAACAGGAATATTTGCATCTTCTGCGGGTCGCGACGCTGGGGCTTTGCGCGCCGCGACGCTCAACGTGCGCCGGTTTGACTAAAAAGCGTCGTGGTCAACGGGTCAACAATTTGAAAAGTTTGACTTTGCTAACGTGCGCCGTGCCACGTGTCACCATCACAGAAGACTTGCTAACGTGCGCTGCCACGTGTCATCATCTCAACGGTGCCGACAATCATCATCTATGCTATCTTACGCCTTGCCACGTGTCGACATCTTAACGGCCTTGCTAAAATGCGCCCATGCCACGTGTCAAGATCAGACGTTGCCGATAATCTCACATCATGATGACGTAAGCAATGACGTCATGAACAGTGCACGTCATCGGATAATACCTGAGTCAACGAACCAGCAAGTGACACGTGTCACTGTAGCGCGCGGCGCGACGCGCAGCGAGCGTCGCGACGCGCTGACCCCATCCGCGCCTATAAATTCAGAACCAGATTTCAGAATTCAGTATCCCATCCTCTCTCTTCAAATCCTTCTAAAGAGAGAGTTTCTCTCTCTAAACTCTTTAAGTTTTTACTTTTTTAGTTTTGTAAATAATTTTTAATTACTTTTTGTAATAATAGTAATTTAATTTTTACTTTTTACTTTCTTTTACATTTTTTACTATTTACTATTTACTTTTTACAGTTTTTACTATTTACCGTGATGAGGTAATTTCCTTATGTTCGGGTGAAAGGTAATTTCTTTTACTATTACTATTTAGATTAATCTCCATTAAAAATAATATATTTACTATTTAAATTGGACTTAATCAGGATACCGCCAGATTGGTCGGTTGGTAATAAAACATATATTCCGCCTTTATGGCTGGTTATTTTGGTTCCGCCTTTATGGCTGGTTATTTTGGTTCCGCCTTTATGGCTGGTAATAATCACAAGTTTATATATTATTTTAATGGGAGATATCTAAATAAGTAGTAGTAGAAATAATTCCTTTTACCCTAACATTTTATTTTATTTTACTTTTCAGTATTTTTATTTTATGTCTTTTATTTTTATGTTTTTATTAGTCCTAGTTATGTGTTAGTTATCTAGGGGTTGTGATGACTTTTAATATCACTAGTTTATAAGGGATTATTTTATAGTTTGGGTAATTTATAGGTTTATTTATTAAGTCTTAAGCTTAATGCTTCTTATTGTCTGATCACCAATAAGATTGATATGGTAAATCTAAAATGAACTAGACATAGGGATTTTAGGTTTCAGCCTTAGACTTAATAGCCCACGATCTTCCTTGAGGATAGATAACCCTTTAATAGATTTCCTTACAGGATAGGAATATACCTGTCGGGCGGGGGTTAGCCATAATTGGAACTTAGACTTAATGAATCCAGGTAATGTGGTTGACATAGGAATATGGTTCAATTGGGTTATACTGGGTATTTGTAGTTGACCATCGGAAGAGGCTTTTACATAATTTAGTGTTCCAGGTTAGTAAACTGATTTATTACACAAACTTAAAATATTCACTTCATCTTTTAAATGATATCAAAAGAAATCACAACCTTAAGAACTTTGTGTCTTTTATTTTCCTTAGTATTTTCTTTTATCTTTTTATTTATTTTTATTTAGCAAATCTTCAATCAACCAAATCAATCAAGCAATCAATTCCATTCTCCCTTTAATTAGATATTTGTAATTAAATAGATTCAATAATTAATAACAACAGTAGGAATTAAGTCCTCGTGGGATCGATATTTTTATACTACTTGAACGATATGTGCGCTTGCGTTATACGTGTGTGTTTACGCCGGTCAAGTTTTTGGCGCCGTTGCCGGGGACTTTATTTCTTGAGTTATTAATTTTGAAGCTATCTAATTTACTTATATCTAATTTTCTTTATTTTTATCTGTAAATTTTATTTATTTCTTTTGATTTCAGGTGACTTAAAAATGGAACATTACTGGGAGATTGAGAGACTACGTGCTTTACAAGAAGATACACCCCAAATCTGGGGAGCAACAGTCTGGTTTTCTGTGGCCTGTTGAACAGCCCAATGATTATCACTGGATGCCAGAACCAAGCAATGCTACATTTGTTCATCAGAACGAAATGGGGAGATGTGTGATTTGTGATAGTAACCACCCGAGCGATCAATGTATATATCGATCAGAGTGGGAGAATTTCTGGAGACAATCATGTTATGAAGAGCCATCACATTTCACAGAGCCACATTTCTCATCTTATCCACCATCTATCTTTGATCTTCATCAAGAACCAGAACCATCCGAGGAAGATCAGTTGATTCACATGTTCAAAGAACAGACAGCTCGATTTGATGCACAAATTCAGAGTAACACATAATCCATACAGAGAATGACAGATCAGATCAGACAATTCACAGAAAACCAGAACTATATACTTCAAGAACCAGATTCAGATGACACTGATGAAGCCTTCAAGTACCAATCATTTCAAAATGACACTTCAACAGAGGAGGAGGCTGAGCAGTATCAACAACCAGAGGTATCAGTTCAGGAACCCGAACCGGCAAAGTCTCGATTTAATTTTTATTATTCTGACTCTGACGAGGAGGAAGCTGATCCATTTATACCAACTGCACCAACAACGGAGGATCAAACTTTCAAGCCTCAAAATGAAGAGCTTGGAGAATGCTTTGCACAAATGTTTGAAGAAAATCTACCTGAGCCAATTATTTCATCCAGATCAGAGGATGAAGACCTAAAATCTGACATTTCTTTTCATCCTCAGGTTGAAAATTTTGAAACATGTATTTCACAGATGACAGATGAAGAGCTGAATGCAGAAATTTTCAAATACATCTGTGAAGAAAAGGTGGAGCAAAACAAGCAAATGGAAGAGCAACTGTCAGACCAAAATAAAGATCCAGAGCATTCAGGAAAAACATCGCTGTTTGGGGAGTGCAAATCAAAGATATCACCCAGAAGCTTGACAGAATGGAATTTCCATTTCAAGTCAAGCATCATACGAGACCTCCTGATTTTCTTTCTTTCTTTGCAGGAACCACTGGAACAACAAGGAGTAAAAAGGTGGCACGAGCACTGAATGAGACAAAATTTTTTTTGCCACTTTACCGTTGGAAGAGACCATTCAAAAGCAACGCTCACGGAATTGTCCTTAATCGGACATCCAAAACGACATTGAAACCTCCTTAACAGATGAATTTCATTCACGTCTGGCTGAAGACGAAAAATTCAGCGCTAGCAGGGAGGCAACCCATGCAATTTGTTTTGATTTATTTTCATATTTTGTGTGAACTTTTTAATTTTGTGTGTTATTTTTTTTAGGGAAAGGCACAAACGAAGCATTTTAAGACAGAAGGAATTGTGTTTGGCAAGCAAATATAAGAAACAATTCATTAGCAATGGCTGAATAAATAATGAAATCTTGAGACTCATTCTTATGAATTTATACTAAGCAAGTGGCGTATTGCGTACACAATTCCGTTGCCTTAATTATTGCTTTGATTCGCTTTTATGTTGTAATTATATTTTTTTCGTAGACAGGATCCAGACTTTTTGACCTTTCACGATTTCTTTTGTTGTTTAGCTAACAAACGTCCTCTGAAGATACTTCTGCTATTATTACTCACCATTTTTCAGGTACTATAAATTCAGCCCGTCATTGCACTTTTGAAGGCATCCTGATTTGAAAAAGAAATACATAAAAAATGGAAGCCACTTCAAGAAGACGAGTTGAAAACATTTGTGTGTTTTGCGGTAGTACTGTTGGTACTAAACCACAATACATAGAAGCAGCACGGGAATTGGGTCGAGTATTAGCCGCAAGGAATATGCACTTAATATATGGCGGAGGAAATCTTGGACTTATGGGGATCGTTTCAAAGGCCGTACAAGAAGGAGGCAGTCATGTTTTGGGAATCGTCCCAAAACCCTTGGCAGAGGCAAATCTTATTGGATCATCAAACGGAGAGGAACTGATCGTATCAGGTATGTCTGAACGACTGGTAGAAATGATTAACCGTGCTGATGCTTTTATTACTTTGCCAGGTGGCTTGGGTACATTGGAGGAAATTTTTATAGTTCTATCTTGGGCGAACCTGAACATACACCAGAAACCAATTGGACTACTCAATGTTGATGGATTTTATGATTTTCTTTGTGTGTTTCTTGATGATGCTCGGAGAAATGGGTTCGTGTCAAAACCTAAGAAAGAACTCCTCTTCACTGCCAGACTTGCTCCGGATCTGATAGACCAACTTATAGCTTATGAACCACAAGTTGACCCTATCCTATCAAAGATAAATTGGTCTGAGGACGATCGTGGTAAGAGGCGTCGAATTAATCTGGATCTTAACCTTTATTTTCTGTAGATTTCAGCTAACCAGGTACAACCTTCTAACTCTCCTTTTACTGTTTAAGACATTGGGGACAATGTCTCATTTAGGTTTGGGGGAGGGATTTAGTTGATTAGTACCTTGTTTTTAGTTTGTATGTTGTTTTTATTTTTAGTCCAAATTTTTCGAAAAATACAAAAAAATTGAAAAATTTTCAAAAATTACAAAAATATTTTACATTTTGTTGTTGTTTTGACTAAAAAGGTGGAATTGGTAAGAGATAGCTGAGTAAGAGTTTTCACTCCTGAGACGTATCTCAAGCCCATTTCGAAATAAGTTAATTTTTGTTTATTTCCTTTTGAATTATTTAATTTGTGAATTCTCCATAAATCTGACTAAAATGAATCTTCATATGTTCAGTTGACAGGTATTATGAACTTACATGGAAACATACAGTCATGAGCTAAAATTGAAAAGTTTGTAATATTCCGTGCTATAGTTTAATTGGAGGAAGCATCTCTAAATAGTGATGGAGTAAAAAAAAAAAAAAAAAAAAAAAAAAAAAAAAACGTCCGAGATCCGAGTTATTAAGTCTGTAAGGGTGTTTTAACACCTAGTGCCCTAAAACCAACTGGTTTGGGAGTCACTGGCCCAAAGCTCGTTACATGGATCGAAGATGCTGCAAAAATATATATATATATATCTGAAGTCTGAGTAATTAAGTTCGTAGGGGTGTCTTAACACCTGGTGCCCTAAAGCCAACTGGTTTGGGAGCCACCGACCCAAAGCTCGCTACATAGACGGATGGTATTGTATATAAATAAAAAATAGAGAAAAAATCAAAGAAAAAATCAGAAAAATCAGAAAATTATTCCATTGCTACAAAAAGGTGTGAAATCTGATAAAACTTTAGGACAAAAATATTACTTTCTTATCAACTGCACTTATGACTGTTGTGGGCAAAAATGAGTTGATTAATATTTTGTTAGCTGTGTATATAAAGAATGGTAAAAATAATCGGAGAATTTACTTATTCGGTAATTTAGAAAGAAACAAAACAACTAGTAACTTGGAGTAGAATTTTCACCTAATTAGTCACTAACTTCTTTATTCTCTTTTCGCTTGTCTTTTTGCTTTTGTGTGCATTAGTTTTAACTAACTTTTTACTTTTGTAAAATGTTTGTGGGTATCATTGCTGTAAGCCCTCACGAGACTACACTCGTCCACTAGGGACACCTAGGGGTTTTAAGGCTTGTTGCATACGCTAAATGCAATCGTGATCCCTATGAAAGTGGCTTAGTTAAGTTTATTTTCATGTTATTTTATTTTCTGTTTTGCTCGAGGACTAGCAAAATGTTAGGTTTGGGGGTGTGATGAGTGGTATTTATACCACTATTTCCCACTCATTTGACCTAATGTTTTGTATTGTTTCTCGAGTTTTATGAACGTTTTGATGTGTATTATTGTTATTTTGCAGATAAATAAAGTTTAGACCGCACTGGAGGCAATTTAGGGCAAATCCGGACAAAAATGCGTCAACAGGAATATTTGCATCTTCTGCGCGTCGCGACGCTGGGGCTTTGCGCGCCGCGACGCTCAACGTGCGCCGGTTTGCTAAAAAGCGCCGTGGTCAACGGGTCAACATTTGAAAAGTTTGACTTTGCTAACGTGCGCCGTGCCACGTGTCACCATCACAGAAGACTTGCTAACGTGCGCTGCCACGTGTCATCATCTCAACGGTGCCGACAATCATCATCTATGCTATCTTGCGCCTTGCCACGTGTCGACATCTTAACGGCTTGCTAAAATGCGCCCATGCCACGTGTCAAGATCAGACGTTGCCGATAATCTCACATCATGATGACGTAAGCAATGACGTCATGAACAGTGCACGTCATCGGATAATCCTGAGTCACGAACCAGCAAGTGACACGTGTCACTGTAGCGCGCGGCGCGACGCGCAGCGAGCGTCGCGACGCGCTGACCCCATCCGCGCCTATAAATTCAGAACCAGATTTCAGAATTCAGTATCCCATCCTCTCTCTTCAAATCCTTCTAAAGAGAGAGTTTCTCTCTCTAACTCTTTAAGTTTTTACTTTTTTAGTTTTGTAAATAATTTTAATTACTTTTTGTAATAATAGTAATTTAATTTTTACTTTTTACTTTCTTTTACATTTTTTACTATTTACTATTTACTTTTTACAGTTTTTACTATTTACCGTGATGAGGTAATTTCCTTATGTTCGGGTGAAAGGTAATTTCTTTTACTATTACTATTTAGATTAATCTCCCTTAAATAATATATTTACTATTTAAATTGGACTTAATCAGGATACCGCCAGATTGGTCGGTTGGTAATAAACATATATTCCGCCTTTATGGCTGGTTATTTTGGTTCCGCCTTTATGGCTGGTTATTTTGGTTCCGCCTTT
Source organism: Zanthoxylum bungeanum (assembly GCA_019454045.1). Classification (NCBI taxonomy): domain Eukaryota; kingdom Viridiplantae; phylum Streptophyta; class Magnoliopsida; order Sapindales; family Rutaceae; genus Zanthoxylum; species Zanthoxylum bungeanum. Next base: position 150,753 of record SKCR01018433.1, on the reverse strand, counting down.
ATGGCTGGTAATAATCACAAGTTTATATATTATTTTAATGGGAGATATCTAAATAAGTAGTAGTAGAAATAATTCCTTTTACCCTAACATTTTATTTTTTTTACTTTTCAGTATTTTTATTTTGTCTTTTATTTTTATGTTTTTATTAGTCCTAGTTATGTGTTAGTTATCTAGGGGTTGTGATGACTTTTAATATCACTAGTTTATAAGGGATTATTTTATAGTTTGGGTAATTTATAGGTTTATTTATTAAGTCTTAAGCTTAATGCTTCTTATTGTCTGATCACCAATAAGATTGATATGGTAAATCTAAAATGAACTAGACATAGGGATTTTAGGTTTCAGCCTTAGACTTAATAGCCCACGATCTTCCTTGAGGATAGATAACCCTTTAATAGATTTCCTTACAGGATAGGAATATACCTGTCGGGCGGGGGTAGCCATAATTGGAACTTAGACTTAATGAATCCAGGTAATGTGGTTGACATAGGAATATGGTTCAATTGGGTTATACTGGGTATTTGTAGTTGACCATCGGAAGAGGCTTTTACATAATTTAGTGTTCCAGGTTAGTAAACTGATTTATTACACAAACTTAAAATATTCACTTAATCTTTTAAATGATATCAAAAGAAATCACAACCTTAAGAACTTTGTGTCTTTTATTTTCCTTAGTATTTTCTTTTATCTTTTTATTTATTTATTTATTTAGCAAATCTTCAATCAACCAAATCAATCAAGCAATCAATTCAATTCTCCCTTTTAATTAGATATTTGTAATTAAATAGATTCAATAATTAATAACAACAGTAGGAATTAAGTCCTCGTGGGATCGATATTTTTTATACTACTTGAACGATACGTGCGCTTGCGTTATACGTGTGTGTTTACGCCTGTCAGTATTCAAAATATCTCTAGAAGTATGCAATGTGTAATGACCATGCTCATTTGGACAACAAATGATCTGAATATTACGTTTATCATATAAATACAAAGAACAATTCTTAATATTAACATGATAACCTTATGTATCTAATACAAATTGAGATATAATATTTGCTACACATCCCGGTACTATGTAGCAATCATACAAAAAAAGGCTCACATTCGGCAAAGAGATCTCACATACACCCACTGCAACTGCATCCAGAGAGTCTCCACTCCCAAAGCGCAACTGCATCTCTTCAGGCTTCATTTTCTTACTTTCCTTCAGCACCTGCAACGAATTAAAAATGTAAACAGGATAAGTAGAATCCAAAATCCAGCTAGATGTAACAACTTCACAAGCCAGTGAGATATCAATAACTGGAAAAATAAATGTACCTGATGTAGATGCTCTCTCCTTCCTTATCTGGGCAATGTAGTCAGGACAGTTCCTTTTCCAGTGCCCGACTTTGCTGTAGTGATGTCATATGTCTTCAGAAGCCCTCTTGGGCTTTGCTATCTTTCCTTGCTGTAGAAGACTGAAACCCTTCTTCTTCTTCGCTTTCGTCTTCTTTCCTTTTGGTTAGGCCTAGGAACAAACAGAGAGTGAAGTAGGTTTCAGAGGGCGAGTCGATACTCAATTCCTTAGGTCCTCTTCCGCCATGATCAACATCCTATGCAGTTCATGGTAGGAACATATAATCCCATTCATGTTGAAATACATCACGAATTGGAGATAAGTAGCTGGGAGCGAACCAAGAATGACACTCCTACCGAGAATGTCATTCAGATGGAGATTATGTTTCCTCAGTTGTTCGATCAAATTGATCAAGTGAAGAACATGCGAGCTCACAGCTTGCCCCTCGTCCAATCGCGCATGGAACAGTTCCATCACAACTTTATGAACAACAATTTATTCTTGGTTCATATATGATCCTCTTAATCGCATCATCATACTATACGCATATATCATGCAATGGTATTGTTTCTTGAGTCCCGGTGCCAGTGAAGTTAAGATGTATGATTTAACTTTTAAATCATCATCTTTCCAAGCTTGGAAAACTTGGTGTTCCTCCGGTGTTGCGTCCTCAGACATAGCAGGGGGCAGCGGACCCTTGAGTACATATCCCAACTTTTCGGAATCAAGGACAATCCTTAAATCCAAATCCCAATCGGTGAAGTTCTCAGCGCCTTTAAGTTTGTTCATATCCAACATACGCGCAAACATATTAGTCGATTATGCCACCATCGCAAATCTATCATATAGATTACAAAAAACGGTTAGCAGAAATTAAGCAGTTTCATATAATATCAAAAATATTAACTAGATCATGGATTTTTAATCTAAAAATGCCCCTCCCACTACATCATGTAATACTGTAATCCCCAAACAAAATACAAAGATTTAATAATTAAATTAAATATAAATAGTGAAAGGTGGATCCCATTAATATATTTCAGCTCACAGCTTTGGCACGTTCTCGCCTATGTATATTCATCAGGTAGACAACTCATTGTCAATCACTCAATAATGACTCCTGGGTTTCCGGTCCTGGTCGTTTCTCGTTGTGACAACTTTGACACGTTCACAAGGAAGCATACCAAGGTTAAACTCGTCAATGATAAACTCAAGCTACTTGCGTAACCCTGGCAGCTTTGGCACGTTCAGGAATCTGCTTTCGCTTGAATTTATCTAGTATCAGATATACCCTCACAGCTTTGGCACGTTCTCGGATGTAGTCATAGAAAAAATATCCATAAACCGTATTGACAAGACGGACCATGTAACATGCATCAAATACATAATTATCATTAAACCTTATTATTATGGATTTTCCGCAAAAGATGTTTTTTACTTTATTTAATTAAATTAAATAAACACATGCATGTATAAAGTAAATATTAAATTAAACATTGAATTTAAAAGGCATAATGATATTAGGTTGTCCAGAATCAGACTCGCTCTGATACCATTTTATAGAGGTTTTATGGCGAAAATCCGGTAACGCAGCAGAAACGCGGAAAATCAAAATTTTCTGATTTCAAAATTTTTCTTGGATCAATTAAATAAACTTATTTATTTAATTACCCAATTATCAAATTCTGAAAATTTACACAAGAAACCAAATTTCTTAGTAATTACCGAATTACCCTAATACTTTGCAAATTGATCATTTTAGTCCTAAAATTGTCAAATATAATTTTGGATGATTCTAAATTATTTCTAAAATGATTTCCAACATGTCCAACACATCAAAATCAGATTGCATCAAAATCCCCAAATTTCCTTAAATTGCCGAACATCCCCAAATTTTTCAATTTTTACAATTTAGTCATTTTTGTTCAAAACATGTCAATATCAAATCCAATCAACCCAAAAATTAATATTCATCATATACACACCATAATACATCACATATATGAAAATCTCCAAATTTGGAAAGGGTTAAGAACCCTAATTTTATAATTTCTTCAAATTGACAAATCTTACCAAATCAATTAAATCCAACACTTCAATTCAAACTTTACCACACCAAACAAGTCTCACCATCATGAAACAACTCAAGAAAAATTCTAGGTCATCAATGAGTGGCTTAGCAACTCTAGAATGGCAACATGATTATCAAATAATCAAAAGTAAGCCATTGAAACCATTTCAAGCTTACTTTATAAACCATACATGCTCTCATCTTTCAAAAAAGTTCATAACCAATTAAAACACAAACTATAAGTGAAGAGACAACATCCTAGCAACACATGTTGAAGCTAAGCATGTTAGAAATATTTTCTAAGTTGAAAGATTTAAACAAAAACTTACAAAAATAATTTATTTCCAAGCTTTCCTCTTTGATCTTCAACTTTTTCTCTCAACTCTTTTGTGTTTGTTTTTATATAACTTGTTAACCTTAACCTAATAAAATGAAAAAAAAATAAATATGATGAGTGGTAATTATATCACTATTTCCCACTCATTTGACCTAATATTTTGTATAGTTTTTTGAGTTTTGTGAATATTTTGATGTGTTTTGTGTTATTTTGTAGATAAATAAAGTTTCAGGACACTCTAGAGGTGATTTGGAGCAAAACAGTGAAAATTGGCAAAAAAGATATTTTGGTAATTTCCGCGTCGCGACGCGCAAGCCCTTGGCGTCGCGACGCCTAACATGTGTCGAACAGTGCTAACGTGCGCCGGGTCCATAAATCAGAATCTGAGAAAATTTGACTTTGCTAATGTGCGTCGTGCCACGTGTCACCATCACAACCGATCTACTAACATGCGTCGTGCCATATGTCATCATCCTACGGTGCCGACAGTCACCATCACCACGTGTCACTCCACGTCATTGCCACGTCATCAGCCATATCACATGTTGACCAAGTCAAAGTGCCACGTGGCTGCCACGTCATCATCAAGCAATCACAGCGTGCCACGTGTCGCAATTCTATGGTGCCGACAGTCAAATTACCACATGTCGCCACGTCAGCGCCATGTCAGCATCAATTATTGACTGACTTATCCTTATCTGACATGTGGTGGATAAGAATCTGAATCAGCCAATCAGAAGCCGCCACGTGTCACAATAATTGAGCTCCAACCACCTTGCCACGTGTCACCTTATCACCTTATCCAGAATCGCCATGTGTCATCACTTCAGCATGCCATGTCCAAAAGAAGCTGGCGTAGCGACGCCAAAGGCCTTGGCGTTGCGACGCCCAGAGCCCACCGAGGCCTATAAATTAAGCTCGAGATTTCAGTTTCAGTTGTACCATTCTCTCTGAATTCTCTGATGTAAATATGGAGTTTTCTATCTAGTTTCTTTTAGTTTTTAGTTTTGTAAATAATTTTAATTACGTTTTGTAATAATAGTAATTTACTTTCTTACTTTTTACAGTTTTTACTATTCACCATGAGGAGGTAACTTCCCCGGCTAGGGTGAAAGATAATTATTTTACTGTTACTATTTAGATTAATCTCCCTTAAAAATAATATATTCACTATTTAAAATATTGACTTAAAAAAGATACCGCCATATTGGTCGGTTGGTAAATCATTTTAATCTGTTTTAAACCGGACTAATCAAGGATACCGTCAGATTGGTCGGTTGGTAATTAAATTTTCTTACCGCCTATATGGCAGGTTTATTTTGGTTCCGCCTTTATGGCTGGTTGGACTTAATTTGACTTAATCAGGTTACCGCCTATATGGCTGGTTGGAAAAATAATCACAAGTTAATATATTATATTAAGGGAGATATCTAAATAGTAAATAGTAAAAGTTGATCCTTTTACCTTACCATTTTATTTTATTTTACTTTTCAGCTTTTATTTTATGTCTTTTACTTTTCAGCATTTTTACTTTATGTCTTTTACTTTTAAGTTTTTACTAGCCCTAGTTATGTGTTAGTTATCTGGGGTTGTGATGAATTCTAATATCACCGTTTTATAAGGGGTTATTTTATAGTTTGGGTAATTTAAAGGTTTACTTATTAAGTCTTAAGCTTAATGCTTCTTGTTGTTTGATCACCAATAAGATTGATCTGGTAAATCTAAAATGAACTAGACATAGGGATTTTAGGTTTCAGCCTTAGACTTAATAGCCCACGATCTTCCTTGAGGATAGATAACCCTTTAATAGATTTCCTTACAGGATAGACATATACCTGTCGGGCGGGGGTAGCCATATTTGGAACTCAAACTTAATGAATCCAGATAATTTGGTTGACATAGACATATGGTTCAATTGGGTTAAACTGGGTATTTGTGTCTGACCATCGACAGAGGTTTTCGCATAATTTCGTGTTCCAGGTTAGTAAACCGATTTATTACGCAAACATAAAATAATCACTTCATCTTTTAAAAGATATTAGAAGGATTCACAACCCTAGATCTTTGTGTCTTTTGTTATTTTCCTTAGTATTTTCTTTTGTCTTTTTATTTATTTAGCAAATCTACAATCAACCAAATCAATCAAGCAATCATTCTCTTGTCCCTCAATTAGATATATGTAAATAAATAGATTTAATAATTAATAACAACAGTAGGAATTAAGTCCTTGTGGGATCGATATTTTTATACAACTTGAACGATACGTGCGCTTGCGTTATACGTGTGTGTTTACGCCGGTCAAAATACTTCCACTAAATGCCATTGCCGAATTTTGCATATATGAAATATCTAGATATTTAATTTTTGTTTCATTAAAGTTTACTTTAATCAACTTACAACTTGATCATTACACATTTAATGAAATTCAACAAGTCAAATAAAGCAACTTAAAACATCTCCTAAAATATCAAAACTTAAGATATTTATATTTTTAATTAATTTAATTATTTAACAATTAAATAATTAAATAATTATTTAAATATAAATATTTTAAATATATGTACTATATTTACTTTAAATATCCAAATATATATATATATAAGATATATGTCAAATATCACAATTTGACATTTAATTAATGTGTATTTAATAAAATCTATCATTAAATGCAAATACACAATAATTAGGAAATGACTATTAGGTCCCTTCGTATGTATTTTTCGTTTAACATTTAAACGACTTATAAATAATCAGTATCATTCATAAAAGTTACCCTAGTGCTCTACGAGTATATTTCACTAATGAGACTCTCTAGATTCAGGCATATCCGTCATGAAATCCAATTCCGTGTCCATAATTTACCCACCCGTAAATTATGACGACCACGGATAAACTCGCTGAATCATACAGGTCGAGGTCATGGCGTATGTTTAATTCCTCCGTCACAGGTATCCGAATATATCCCAGAGATATAGATGTAAACGTCAAATCTCTATAGGGACAATCTCGTCGACGTCTCTATTAGCAATCTCTAAAAGAACACTTAGAACTCCCTTCTAAAGTGTACCATGGGCCCATAATTTTTATCTAATTGCTAATCATATATGGACTACCTATGCTCTGTACACAGAACAACGAACATGTGGAGGTCTGATCTGAATAGATCGTTGACGTGACTGCCATCTAAGTGTGGAAGTATCTCAAGTCGAAGAATCACAAATGCTACTCAACCCAAGAAGATTCTTATTGATCCACTAAGAATCTTCAGTGAGTCGTTCATTGTCTATCCGCTATAAACATTTACACATCTATACGATTTTTCAAGACTCATGGTTCATTGAGAAACCGTTGGAATCATATATTCCAGTATATGACATGTACCGGTCTCAACGGGTTTACTTTACTGACCAAGTAGTGTAAACCTTGACCAGGAACTGTTTGAGAATGACAACGTCATGATACAACTCAATATCAGTTGTGACGCTTTTGCAACTGTTTCATGACTAATCATCCTAAGGTCTATTACGTCTTTACCATATAAGAAGATATATTATATTATAGAAACTGCTCATTTTATTCATAATAAAACATTTACAATAATATTTACAAGGAAATACAATGGGGAATTGGCGCTCTGACCACCAACCCCAACAATTTAGACATTTCCAAATTTGATTTGGGATTCAATATTAAAATAAATAGTTTATTTTAGTAGTTTAAATAACATTTTTGAAATTAGAAAAATCTGATTTTTTACCTTCCGCTGCGTTATCCGGCAAAACCGTAAATACGCTAACACTTACGACATCCTAGATTGAGGACAGGGCAGCATCACTCGACACTCATGCCAATAGATCAAGGAAGACCTGGCCGGCGGTCCGGTTCGGTTATGAACTAGACGGTTCCTGGTTCCACGAGTGTGGAACTAGAACCGAACCGGTTAATTCTGGTTTGGTTTCGGTTCCACAGTAAATGTGGAACGGAACTGGAATCGGAACTGAATGATTCTGTTCTGGTTCTGGTTCTGGTTTCATTCGGTTTTTTTTTTTTTACTTTTTTGAAAATAAAAAATTGAGATTGAAAAAGTAATATAATTTAAAATTTGAATTTGAATTTATATAATAAACTTACATAATTACATTAAATTACAAATAAAATTCTTATCTAAAATTTTTTTAAAAAAAATTATTAAATTAAAGAGATTGAACTTTAATTTTTAAAAACTTAAGTTGCCTACGTATCCTCCAAGGGTGAGAGGAATCAAAGCTCACGTAGTTCCATTACATATTTAAGATATTTTCCCATTGTAATTTTACAATTATTTAATTATCAATCATCATTATCAGTGTCTGTTGATTCTTCAGCTCCAGTATCGCAAGCTCCAGTATCGCTTGCACTTGCAGATGCATTGTCGAACAAGTCTTCAAATTCATCAGGGGCATCTTCTTGTTGCCTCAGATCAGCTCAGGTCCAATCATCCACACATGTTGTTGCTTCTAGAGTGCTTGGATGTAATGAAGACCGTCTGACTTCCAATATATTACCTCTCATGCTGAAGGCTTGCTCAACCGCAACGGTGAAAATAGGTGCTGCCAATATCTCTTTAGCAATAATTGATAATACATGATATACATTTTTATGTCGGTTCCACCATTCAAGGATTTGAAAATTTTTACTAACTAAACTTTCAGTTGAAAACTCAAAATTTGTAGATAAATAATTGTCTAATTTCGGGTTATTATTCGTGTTATCCCTATATTTTTTATTTCGTTGTAGTAATCAATGATCACTTGCGCTAAGTCTTGATTGCATTATGGTTTCGCTACTACTAGATTGTCCTACTGATTGCAAGTTATATATTCTAATATAATTATTAAATAACTCTATTAAATTAATTTTTATTTTAGCTATTATTCTTGTAATATCAATATCATATAATATTCCTAAATATCCATAGTAAGCTTGTAAAGCATTATTCAAACCTTCTAATTTAAATCTATGATCAAAAACAGCAGCAATAAGATAAAATAAATGAATGTCTCTAAAATAATGCAACCATTTTCGTTTCATAACATTAATAACTTCAAACAAAATAATATCATTAGGATCATGACTTTCAACATGCCCATCGAGAGTACCAACAATTTTCAAACTCTAAATGCAATAAGTCGTTTTTGCAAGTTCCATGATGCATCTATCCAATGACAAGTCACACCCATGTATGAGTGTGTTCGCCAATGGTCACTCCAAATATCAGAACAAATAGATAGACGACCTTTAATATCTCTAAATATTTCATTTAAAATAATTTTACCATCTTTGTATAATTTAAAAATTTGACGTTTTGTTGCATTTCTAGTCATTCTACAAGCAGCATGATTTAAAGCATTTTGAACGTAATTAGTAAAAGCAATTTTTTCACCAAAACTTAAAGAAAGATGTGCCATACAAGTTAATTTAGCAAATTCTTATCTATTTTTAGCATCAGAATATTTAAATAAATTTAAAGAACTCGTACCTCTACTAGATGATGCGTATCTGGCCATTTGAGTTTGCGTCGTATCAAGTCCAAGCTCAACGACATGATGTCTTTCCAGGTATTGATCATATTGTCGTATCCACTAGTAAATTTGCAAGAAACCCCACAATGGTTGCATACCGCTTTTGAACCTTCATAAGTATCGATTAAATGAAAATGAATTTTGAAAACATCCGAGGAACGAGACTTAACTTCTCTTCTCCGTGAACCGATACTAGGGCCGCTCTCTTGGGTTGGCACATTTGACATTGTGTTCTCAGATGAGCTTGTCATTTGTTGTTTAAGAAATTTTAAGGAATTAGAGAATTGAGAATTGAGAAATTGGTGTGTTGAAATAATGAAAAATGACCCATATTTATACAATTTAAGAATATTTTTGTAATACCTAAAATGCCCCTAAAATTAGTCGTTTTATTACTATTATTAGGGGTAATTTAGGAAATCCCCAAATTATTTTTTTGGCCGTTGGGGTTGGAACCCTAGGGTTCCAACAGTTCCAACCGGAACCGTACGATTTCGGTTGGAACCGCTGGAACCATTCGATTCCAGCAGTTCCAACCGGTTCGGTTGGGGTAGAAACCCTAACCGAACCAGTCAAATTACGATTTCGGTTCCGGAACCGGAACCGTCCGGTTCCAACCGGTTCGGAACCGGAATCTTGGTCGGGTCTAGATCAATGTATAATTTTCATATTTTGCAAATTTAATATATATTTTGGCTTCCCAGACATTGAACGAGGCAAAGTTTCAATTTTGGAACTAATTTTGAGTTCAATTTCAAGATTTATAAATTGGGTTTGGTTAATTTATTTCATATTTCAACAGTTTTTTCGGATTTTATAATATAATTTCAAATGCAACTGTAACAATTGTGTGAACATTTTATTGAAAATGTTTTATTTTCTTATCATGGATTCGAATTGACTTGTGATCGCGATTTTCACACGTTACGTAAGCGCATGTATCTCTCAAGTAATATAAAAGTTATTGATCCAACGAAAACTTATTACCTACGTTACTAATCTTTAAGATTAATTACCTACAAATATCTAAATGAAATTATGATTTTTGAATTGAGTTTAAATTCACGCTAAAGAAAACAAATATAATTATGGTGATTTTGAAGGAAATCAATGAGAACTGTGAATCCACCCAGTATTATTCTAAAGATGAATTGATTTTCCTATACTCGTGTAATAAATTGACTTATTAACCTAGAACACTAAGATATCCACAAGCCTCTTTCTATAGTCATGTGCAAACATTCAGAATAAACTAATTAACTATATTGCTATGTCAACTAATTAATCTCAAATTCATTAAAATCGAATTTCAATTATGGCTACACCTGCCAGACAGGTATATTTATATTCTGTAAGGAAATCTCTAAAAAGAAATCATGTGCTATTGAATGAATGTAAGGTTAACCTAAAATCTCTTTGTCAAGTTCAATTAAATTTACCATATCAAGCAACAAGAAGCATTAAGAACAAGATTCAAAAAATAAGTCAAAACATCACACAAGATATAAGAAAACTGGTTTTATAAACTCAAAATACTGGCTTTCATCACAACCCCATATTATAGATTTAGTTACTACACATGCTCAAAAACTCTAAATAAATATTCAATGATAAACAAAACATCAAAGAAGTAAAAGGAAGAAGAACTCTATCGAGATCGTTAATCATTTGCTCCTTGTTGTTTAGTTTATGTGATGTGCTCCTTCGATGTGCTTTGATTTCTCTCCAAAACTCACCTTGGAGGCTGCCAATTTAGGTTCTAAGACTCCCCTCTCGTTTTGGGATGAGTTGTGTCTTATATAGGAAGACTTAAGGGTAGTTCCTTCTTAAGGACAATTCTAATTATTCTCCCAGCATCGCAACGCAGATGGATTGGCGTCTCGACGCACACTTAACTTTCATCAGAGCGTCGCGACGCGCAAAGACCAGAGTGGCAACGTGCCATTCGGTGAACTCTCTACCTGTTTTCTCTTCTTGATCGTGTCGCGACGCGATAGCTCTGGTGTCGCGATGCGCAAGATTTTGAGTCGCGACGCGCAAAGCTCCAGACTCTCTGCCTCATTTTTGTTCTATAGAGCGTCACGACACTGAAAGGGGTGTCACGACGTGCTGGTCTGCATCTAATGGTCCAATTTATTCCGTATTTTGTTGTTTTCATCCCTCATTGATTCCATTGAGTCTTGATATCAATTTAACGTGCAAAATAAACCCAAATAACTCACAGAACATCAAGCCATAGGGGCGGGAAATATATACATATTAGCCGCTCATCAACTTGGCATATGCGACTGAACATTTAAATGCTTCGCTGGGCAAATCAAAATCAATTTGTAAGGTACCCTTGGCTTCTGTTCTGTTGATGATATTCATTGGTTGCTAGCAACATTCATTTCTCTTTTCATTGTGGTTATTGGAATCTGCTATTATGAGACGACTTGTGATTTGAAAGTAAGATATAGGATTCTTGAATCAGCACTTTCTACGGTACTATAGATGCATGTTGATTCTTTAGTTTTATTAATTGTACAATTACAAAATCGTAAAAGATTGATTTTGTTTCCAGTATGAATGAAGATGTTTTCTGCTTGCGTACCAACTAGAGAAGTTATATCCAAAATTCATTTAATGTTGTGATTGTTTTATATGTTATATCAATGTCCTGCTCGTGTAAGATGGCTGACATAACACAGGAAGGAGTTCATGTAAGAAATCAATTTTATGATGTTTCCTTTTGAATTTTATTTTGCTTTCTACAATTGTGTTCAAGAACATGGGAATTTATCAGTTTTACATTTTAGTAGTTTTTGGTGCATGTATGTTAAGAAACCACCTTAAATGCTTAAAAATGCATGTAGTTGTTGCCTACTATTTCCTGGAAACCACTGCCGGGCTGAGGCCAAAGTGTGCTATTAAATGTTGACTTGATATGTGCTGGCAAAGTTTTAAAATATAATCACAGTGGTGATGGTTGTGATTGTAAATTGAGCCAATTGGATCAAGGATAACGCCAAGGTTCTTGCTACCTGTATCTCTGTTGATGAAGGCAAATCACTCAGGGATGAAGAAGAACATTCTCGAAGGGTTTCTCGAATCAAGTGAGTCTTTTTTTAATGTTTTGCATGATTATTTTGTTTGAATTTTTTGGTTTTGGGTTATGGGTTTTGTTCAAAATTTAATCTTTTGTTAGTTGGATATTAAATTCTTGGTTTTGATAAATCTTATGACGGTATTTCTTTTAGTGGAAAAATGAAAATCTTGTCACGGTTCGGACACAGATCCGTGTTTATACATGTATCATCTTATATATTGTTATGTAATATGTAATATAATTGGCCTAGCAGTGGTTTGAGTGGGATATACAGGTTGATTTTGTGTTTTGATACACCACTACTTGTTGAATACCGGATCTGAAAAAATTTCCAAACCCAAGTAATTCCAAACCCATATCCACATAAACCCTAAAGACTTGGCTTCGAAAATACTCCATGTAAAAAAATTTCCAGACCTAAGTAGCACAATCCAGAAACCCTATAAATCCACAAAGTTTGGAATTCCTATATCTGAATCCAGAATTTTTATTAATTTATATTTTCAAGAATTAAAAAATAAATATAATAGGGTGAAATTTAAAAATGAAATTAAAAATTTGTAAAAATTACTAATTAAAAAAATATATAATAAGATACAAAATGGAATAAAATATGGGTTTTCGAACCCTTTCGGGTCTATCCAAATCAAGATCAGGTATATGAGGTCTGGGTATTTTTTTTCAAATCTAAATACAGACCCCAATTCACCAAAATGTATCTGGACTCAGATCCATCAGTGTCCAAGTCTGGATTTTGCAATCCCTAACTAGAAGCGAGTTATGAAAGACTACAGAAGACTAAAAAAATATTTTTCATAAAATGACTTACGAATTATATTCCGTAAGCCATTTTTCAGAAAAACAATTAAACTTTTCATTAATCGAAAAACAGAAACGAGGACAACTTTTTCCGAAAAAACTTTTACAGCGAAATAAACAGACCCTTAATCTGAAATGAAACCTTTCTATTTAAAATTGTTTGTCGCCCCATACAAGCAAAAAAGGATAAAAAGCAAGAGTGATATTCCTCCCAGCTCCATCTTCCACATATTAGCAGAAAAGTAAGCAGCACAATCAATTTTGTCTAAACAACCAAACTAATTTGACTCTAGGATGAAATCATTAACAAACAGGCTATCTCCTCCAATTACATTTATGAAAAATCTAAGTTCCTAACATAAAAGACCACCAAGTAAAGCCCAAAAAAGAGGTGACAAAGCACTAATGATCCCAAAGTTCCATCCAACAAACAACTGAGAAAACGCAATACCATACTACAGCAACCAGGTGGTAGTGGTAATGTCAAACAATAAGTTGACTAAGAAGGAACTATCAGCAACATTAAGTCATTAACTATTAAAAAACAACTTTCAGAATCCTACAACAAGCATGTATAAAAAAAAAAATCCACAAGCATGTATCAAAAAAATGACAAAAAGTAAAATAGGTTGACACCATATGATACAACTCCCAGTTTATGGAAGGATCGATGGCTGCACATAAAAATACCAATAGAGAATTAGCATATAAAATGTCATCCTCAACACGAACTTCACAAATGTTTCAAGCCCCAAACAAGCTACACTTAAGTTTACAAGGTTCATGTAGCCTTAAAAGTTAAAACTAAGGGAATAAATAAGTTTGGAATGCACAAGATAAACTGTAACTTGAATAAATTGTAAAACATAAAAAAATGATATACACCTCATCAGCATAAAATCAAATCAACTTTAAATTAAAAAATTTGAACCATGTATGAACCAAAATGAATTTTTGATCCTCCTTTCTAACCAAGAACTGTGAAAATTAATCAACCCGCATCAACATAAAGTCTAAGTCTAACCCACTTTCTAACTTATCCTAACTCATTACACATGCTGAACCATAAAGAATCCCTAAAAACAAAATCTCAAACTACAAAACTAAAAACAAAAAATCCAAAATGGGTCCTCAAACATCAATGTGATTACACGTGTGGCAGGTACTTCCACATTCACCACATTAGCTTTAAAAAAATATAAATATATGCCTAATATAAATATAAATATGGAAAAACAAAACAAAATTAAATAACATTCATTGGCATAAGAACATGCATTAGAATATTGAACTTCAAGTTCCAATATATGTCTGAAGCATCATTCAAATTAAGGCCACAAAATTAAACCTTACATCTCCTAATTTCAATTAAAAAAAAAACTCATTAAAAGCCCAGAAATTGGAGACATTATCAAAATCCTTGTGAAGATCCAAAACTGAGAAAAAAAAAGCACAGATACAAAAATAAAAATAAAAAACTAAAATAGAGCCCTCACAATGGTGTCTTCAATCAAGGGGAATTTCGACATCGCCATCAGTGATCTCCTGCTGCAGGTCCTTGGGGTCCTTGCCATCGACCGTGCACCCAACAGAAACGCACGTGCCCAATATCTCCTTAACGGACCCACTCAGATCCTTAGCCATGGACCTGGGCCTCATGACCTTGGCGATTTCGATGACGTCATCAAGGGTAATGTTTCCATTGTGCTTGATGTTCTTGGTCTTCTTCCTGTCTCTCTCGGGTTCCTTGAGAGCTTTAATGACCAAAGCAGCGGCGGAGGGGACGACGGAGACCTTAGCCTGACGATTCTGGACGGTGAGCTTGACGGTGACACGAAGGCCCTTCCAGTCCTTGGCTGTTTCCTTGGCGATGTCTTCTCCGATTTTCTTGGGGGAGAGACCGAGAGGACCGATCTTTGGGGCGAGGGAACTGGCGGCTCCGACTTCGCCGCCGGTAACTCGGACGTAGACGTCCACCACTTGGCTTGGGTCGAACTTTGGCGGCATGATTGTTCTATCGAGTAGAGAGGTGTTCTTGTTTGCTGTGTGGGTTCGCGGAGGCGGAGCAAGAAACGAAATCCAAGCGATGAGGGTGAATATATGTGTGAGCTAGGGTTTTTGCGTGGCTGTGTTTGAAATGACTGTTATACCCTTTGGGTTTATTAGATTTCCCCTGCTTTTTTATTGGGCCTTTAATAAGCAGGATTAAGATGGATCTTAGCCCAATTTAATAGTCCAATTAATAAAGAAGGCTGGTATGGGGTTGGGTAATATATTAATTAAAAATTAAATGGGTTGGGTTGTATAGCCGTTTTCCATGTGGAGTAGCTATTGGAAATCCTCTTAAAACCCCTTTCATTTTCTACTCCTTTACTAATTTTGGAAGGTTTTTTTTCCCTATTTACACCTATTTTAATTCCCTAAATAACATTATTTCATTCAAATAGAGAGATATGGAGGAACGGAAGTGGAGATTGTTTGAATTTACAGAAGAAAGGTGGTAAGGATGGTAAATTTTGGATACATTTATTGATGGTTGTTTTTCGTTTTAAGGGTAATTCGAGAAAAATCATTCCTCGAACAAACCTCCCACAAACAGTGAATTTGTTTAGTTTGTTGGGAATCAAATGCAAACTTAGTAGGCAGAAAGAAAGCGCATAGATAGATAAAGGATTTAACGTGGTTCGGCGGAATGCATCCAACATACGTCCACGGACACAAGGGAAACTGATACGTTTATTACTGGCTCGGGTCTGACTGACCTCTTTTTTTCCTTATCTCAAGATTCTTTTCTCTCTATTACAAGTTACAAGTGTTTGTGAATAAAAAAATGATCAACCCTTTAAACTGAACCCTCAACCCCATTATATACTAAATTAAATTCTATTATTACGCTAATTTCGTGACGCCAGCCACGTTACTAAGTCATTATTGCATAGGCACTCTTCCCCGATTACTCTATAGATAGCCCAGCTGTCTGACACCCCTATGACCTGCCACCTGAATCTCATCAAACCATGCCACTTTTGGTAACTGCTACATGCTATGCCATAGTGTCAGCCTGTACTCTAACCACTCTCATGCGATAGCGTGTGTCAGTCAATAAACTTGCAGCTCTACTCCGTCCCATCATCCGCTGGCATACTTCTATCTCATCAATCCTTGGGAAACCCAAACTTCCTTTTAGGGCTCATGTCACCCAGACTTGAACATAATACCAGTACCCCGACCTACCTCATCGGGTCGGTGTTGAGACCTTTACTTTCCTCACTTTACTAGGTCGGGTCGGCCTTCACAGATGCTCAAGTAATGTCGAACCTGATGCCTTTAAATAAGGTCGGATATGGTTCTTTCCTCATGTCCTTATACGTCTCGGGCTTGGGCCCTTTCATCTGACCTATCATCCTCACAAGGAGTTTGGACCTCCATCTGCTTAAGTGAAAATCCCATTATGCCTCTCTTCAGGCTTCAGAGTTTCTCGAGGCAGAAAATCACCATCAACATTCGTCCCCTAGTTTTTAATATCAATGAATTGGTGAGTTGATGCCGAAAACTATGAAAAGATGGTGGTTTTCTCTCACGCAGATGTTTAATCTTGATCAAGTCCGGAATCTCAAGTCTGCCCCACCTCATAACGGGTCTCACAATCTGCAAGAATCGGTGCTCTTTGTAAAAATCCACGTTCGTAATCCTGACCTAGTACCTATACTTCTGATCCATATCTTGGCTATCTCTTCCACCAGGCCCTCTCTGACCGCAAGAGTTGACCCAAACTAACTTTGGTCAGTCTATCCATTGGCTTCTCTGCTTGAAAAAACTCATCTTATGCCACCTCGGGCTTATGTATGTTCTTGACATGTTGTGATCCTGGAAGTAAATGATATACAAAGACCTGCAAAACAAAACATAGGTCATGAGGGAAAACTCGCATCGGTCTGTCACACAGCAAATGGGCCTTGGCGGGATGCAACCCAGCCCTGAGCCGATCTGAAAAAGAGAGGACTTGAGGGAAAGATTCCGACCCCACTATCTATGTCCCTTGGTCGCAATGGAATGAACCATACGTACGCCAATACACAGCAATAGGGCCTCGACGGGACGCAACCTAGCCCCCGAGCCGATGTAAAATAATTATCCATAAGGGAATGTACCATTCTTCTGCCACCAACAAATGATCATGGGGGAGAAACTACAACCTCATGCCAACGAAGATAATAAGGACTTGGTGGGACGTAACCTTACCCCGAGCCGGCGCAATAACTTGGTCACAAAGGAATGTACCCTTCTTGTTGTTGGACAATTATGACCTATAACATCACTATTTGTAAAAGACATTGTGGTTTTTGTACAAATTAACTATGTGACAAAGGAAATTGCTATTTTATCATTTTGTAATTAGATTACTTAAATATATAAATGATAAAAGTCCTTATGATTAGTTCCGAATTAATAAGATATGATACAATATCAATCTACGAACGATTTAATCATTAAATATCCCTAGTCGTAGTATTATCGAGACTGAACATCGATAATGCGGAATAGGCTAGTATAACACTTGTGCGCGTTATGGAAGCGTAACGGCATAGTTCTCATATATTTGTGTATTGGATACTCATGCAAGTGTAATAGGAGGATCTGTTTGCTGATGGTACGAAAACAGCTTTGCTCTGGATAGACCCCTCGGAATCCCATTGGTAGTATGACTATATGTCTATGGGAATCCGAATCAGGGTAGGTGTATTTGGTCTTAACCTGAGACTTGCATCGCTAATACTTGCGACAATCAGTACGCTTTGGTTTTGGTCGTCCGGGACTTTAATAGGTTCTGTGTACGCCTCTTCTAGGTTTATTGAGAATCGTAGTGTATTGGGTGTGATGTCAAGATGGAAGTGTCACTTCAGTCATATGGAGATGATGATCACGTAGGGATACAGAACTGGTACTCTAATATGTTGCAACTATCGAGATAATATGACAAGATCATGATTATCCGATTAAAGAGACTAGTTGTTAGTGATCCGATATATGCTTCGTACGGGGCAGACACAATTCCAGCCCTAAGCCTAGCATGTGACATCCGATACTGGATCGAAATACGCAATACTCAGTATACTACGCCTGGAATAGATTATGTATTCCTTAAAAGCATATTTATGGAGAATTGGGTATGCACGGTGCTTTGCTAGAAGCCAACCATGTCTTGTAAATTGGTAAGAACGTGATACGAGGTACGCACGTGTTCGGATAGTCCGACGACCGAATTTACTGCCAACATATCCAGGAATCTCATGGGTCGCTTCCCAAAGATTCACCGATGACGTTTGACTCGAACAGAATTAGGATTAATTATAAGAGAGAGAAAATTAATCTGGGATTAATTACGACAAAGATTTATCTGGGATAAAATTCGATTAGAAGAGAGAGAACGATTAATTTGGAATTAATCGATTAAATAATATATTCGATATATTAATTGAAATTAGATTTTAAAGCGGAATTAAAATTGGATTTTAATCCGGGCAAACAAATTAATTTAGAATTAATTCGTAAGCGACTTTAATAATAATGTCGCAATGGAAAATTCGTTAATTCGGAATTAAACGAACCCGGGCCCGAGCGAAGTTGTGTGTTGGATTATTCGATGTAAATTCGGAATTTACAAGTGGTGGGACCCACTTGACTTACATCACACTTTTGACATGTGATGGAAGTTGTTAAGGTTGAGTGTAAATCTTGCATTGCTTGTTTTTTACTCAACCAAAGTCCAACACACTTTGTATTTCATTTTGAATGACTTATACCAACTTTGAGTTTTGGTATTTGGTAATTGATTTTAGAAAATCAAATACACAACACAAAAAATCACCATCTCTCTCCCTTTCCCTCTATTGCTGAGAGCTTCACTCTCTCCCTTTGAAGTTTTGTTTCAAAATTTCAAGTGAGCTAGCACTTCAAGGAGTCATACAAGGTGATAGGGAAACTACTCCCTAGAGTTTGGAACACAAAGAAAAGGCTTGGAGCTCTTCTCAAACAAAAAAAGTTTTGAACTTTTCACATCCAACGAAACCGATCAATGTAAGTTTTTTCCGCAACTTCTTTGAGTATTCACTTGAAATCATGACTTAGAAGATCCTTGGCATGTTCTAGGAACCCAACAATGGTATCATGAGCCTTTTCTAAGCATGAAATTACTTTAGGGTTTATATACTTTAATTTGGGGTTTTTATGTTTTGAGCATGATTTCTTCAAATTAATTGTTTGGATGAGCTTGGATGATGATGAATTAGATTTATGCATCTTAAAATTTGAGAAAAATTGATTGGATAAATTTTCCCCAATTTCCTTGCTAAGCCGAAACTACGAACCCTAGGAGTATCATAGTGATTTTTGATTTTAGACAATTGGATGTGTTTAATGCATGATGAGTATATTGATTGTTGATTTAATTAGATTGAAATCAAAATTGGATATAAATTGTGCCATATTGCTGTGAGTTAAGAAGCATGAAATTGATTGATTTTGCTTCAATTTGTGTTGGACATAAGTTGATTAATTAAAGCATGATTAATTAGTTTAATTGGTGTTTTGAAATATTGGTTTAACTAATTAATTATGGCTAATACACTTTAATTAAAAATTAATGTGAAATTTGGAATTTTGTATTAATTAAAATTAGTCTTTAATTTTGAATTGGGCTAATTTTATTGTATTTGGGCTTAATGGGCTTGGCCAAAGGCTTCTGGAGGCGTGAAGAAGAAGAAGAAGAGAAAGGGCAAGGCCAAATCATCAAAGTCTTATGGGAAGGCAAATGATAAATCTCGAGATGTCTGCCTGCAGTGTGGCAAACGGGGTCACTTGAAGCGTGACTGCCGTGAGTACAAGACACACATGAAGGAAGTGAAGGCGGGCAAGGCTCCGGCTTCAGGTATGTTTTTTTATTGAAATAAACATGTCTACTTCTAGTTTTAAAAATTGGATTTTTGATTCTGGTTGTGGTACTCATATATGTACTGATGTGTAGGATCTGCAGATTAGCAGGAGACTGGCTTTAGGAGAGATCGACCTCCGAGTTGGAAATGAGACTAGAGTCGCCGTTTTGGCTGTTGGGACCTACATTTTGGAACTACCCTCGGGGCATGTACTTAATTTATCAAACTACTATTATGTACCTAGTTTGACTAGAAACATTATATCTGTATCTTGTTTAACCCAATGTGGGTATACTTTTGTATTCAGAAACACATGATGTTTTGTTTATAAAAATGATTTTGAGATATGCAGTGCTGATGTTAATAATGGTCATTATATTTTGAATATAAATCAATCTCAAACATATAACATGACAAACAAAAGACTTAAATTAAGTAATAAAGATGAAACTTATATGTGGCATTGTCGTCTGGGACACATTAACAAGACTCGTATATCCACGCTTTCGAAGAGTGAATACTTGGACGGATTTGATCCAAATTTATATGACGTCTGCGAATATTGTTTATTAGGCAAAATGCCTAAAACACCTTTTAGCGGTAAAGGTGCATGCGCCACCGAACTGTTATCCCTCATTCATAGTGACGTATGTGGGCCCATGTCTAGCCAGGCTAGAGGTGGATATGAATACTTCGTAACCTTTACGGATGATGCATCGCGTTATGGTTATGTGTATCTTATGAGACACAAGTAGGAAACCTTTGAGAAATTTAAAGAGTTTCGACACGAAATAGAAAAACAGACCGACAAAAGTATTAAAACATTACGGTCGGACCGTGGTGGAGAATACTTGAGCAATGAGTTTCTTGATTACTTGAAAGAGTATGGTATTCTTTCACAGTGGACTCCTCCCGGAACACCTCAATTAAACGGTGTGTCTGAACGGAGAAACCGAACTTTTTTGGACATGGTAAGGTCTATAGCTGGAGCTGAAGTTACTGCCGAGCCATCTCAGGTATGCATTTCTTGGAAACTCTTCTGAATTACCTGTGATTATTTCTTCTTTGCTAACATTGAAGCAGGAAGAAAAGTTACTGAGAGTATTACGGGAACACAAGAAAGGCATTGGCTGGACTATAGCAGACATTCGAGGCATTAGTCCATCATTTTTCACGCACAAGATTCTGATGAATGATGAGTACAAACCCACAGTGGAGCATCAATGGAGACTCAATCCAATCATGAAGGAGGTCGTGAAGAAAGAAATCATCAAATGGTTGGATGCTGGCATCATTTACCCTATCTCAGATAGCACATGGGTGAGTCATATGCAGTGTGTACCAAAGAAAGGAGGAATTACTGTAGTCACAAATGAAAAGAACGAGCTGATTCCAACAAGAACAGTGACTGGATGGAGAGTATGCATGTACTATAGAAAACTGAATAAAGCAATGAGGAATGACCATTTTTCGCTGCCATTCATTGATCAGATGTTAGACAAACTGGTGGGACATGAGTACTATTGCTTTCTGGACGGATATTCGGGGTACAATCAGATTGCCATCGCCCCAGAAGATCAGGAGAAAACCACTTTTACATGTCCCTATGGTACTTTTACTTTCCGCAGAATGCCATTTGGATTATGTAATTCACCTTTCACATTTCAACATTGCATGATAGCCATCTTCTCAGACATGCTGGAGCAGAGTATGGAGGTTTTCATGGATGACTTCTCTATGTTTGGAGATTCTTTTGACCACTGCTTGCAAAATCTGGAACATGTATTACAAAGATGCGAAGATACCAACCTGGTACTCAATTAGGAGAAATGCCACTTCATGGTGCATGAAGGCATTGTTCTTGGACATCGGATCTCACAAAAGGGAATCGAGGTAGACAAAGCAAAGATCGAGACAATTGAAAAATGACCTCCACCAACATCTGTAAAAGGGATTCAGAGCTTTCTTGGACATGCAGGTTTTTACAGGAGATTTATCAAAGACTTTTCCAAAATTGCTAAACTTATGTGCAATCTTCTGGAGAAAAATGTGTCTTTCAACTTCACCAAAGAATGTCAAGAAGCTTTTGAGATCCTGAAACAGAAGCTTGTTTCTGCTCCTATCATTATAGCACCAGACTGGACCCTTCCATTTGAGGTGATGTGTGATGCTAGTGATTTTGCTGTAGGTGCAGTTTTGGGACAACGCAAAGCAAAGATTTTCCATGTCATTTACTACTCCAGCAGAACTCTGAATGAAGCTCAAATCAACTACACAACCACTGAAAATGAGTTGTTTGCAGTTGTGTTCGCTTTTGAAAAATTCTGATCTTATCTGTTGGGTCCCAAGGTGGTGGTCTACACAGATAATTCGGCAATCAAGTATCTGATCGCGAAGAAAGATGCCAAGCCCAGATTGATCCATTGGATACTTCTTCTGCAAGAATTCGATGTAGAGATCATAGACAGAAAAGAGATAGAAAACCAAGTGGCAGATCATTTATCAAGGCTCGAGAATGGAGATACAGCTGGCAAAGAACTAACAATCAAAGAAACGTTTCCAGATGAATAGCTGTTTGCCATTAAATAGCAGGAAGTCCCTTGGTATGCTGACTATGTAAACTACATAGTGTCAGGAAAATGGCCGTTGGAATGGACAACTCAGCAAAGGAAGAAATTCTTCAAAGAAGTCAAACATTATGTCTCTGATGAACCGTACCTGTTCAAACGCGGTGCTGATCAATTACTTAGACGGTGTGTTCCACAGGAGGAGGTCAACAGTATTCTGTAACATTGTCATTCATCACCATATGGCGGACACTTCAGCGGGAATAAAACTGCAGCCAAAGTCATACAATCAGGTTTGTTTTGGCCCACTTTATTTAAAAATGCTTATCTGTTTGCTCTTCAATGTGACAGGTGCCAGAGAACTGGAAATATTTCAAGAAGAAATGAAGGACCGTTGCAAAATATTCTGGAAGTGGAGATATTTGATATATGGGGGATTGATTTTATGGGACCATTTGTTCCATCATTCGGAAACCTGTACATACTGGTTGTTGTAGATATTTCTCAAAATGGGTTGAAGCAATTACACTGCCATCCAATGATTCAAAAGTGGTGATCAAGTTCCTGAAAAAGAATATTTTCACTCGCTTCAGAACACCTCAGGCAATTATCAGTGATGATGGCTCACATTTCTGTAACAGATACTTCGATGCACTCCTATCCAAATACGGAGTTACTCATAAGGTTGACACAGCCTATCATCCACAGTCAAACAGACAAGTTGAAGTTTCAAATAGGGAGATCAAAAGAATCTCAGAGAGAACCATTGGATCAACAAGGAATGACTAGTCTGAAAAACTGGATGACGCATTATGGGCCTACCAGACAGCTTACAAGACACTCATTGGTATGTCCCCATATCAAATTGTGTTCGGTAAAGCATGCCATCTGCCAGTTGAGCTTGAACACAAGGCGTACTGGGCACTGAAGAAGTTGAATCTTGATCCACAAACTGCAGGAGAGAAAAGACTTCACCAACTCAATGAGTTGGAGGAATTTTACCAAGAGATGGAATGATAAAAAAAATAGTGCGCAGACAATTGGAGCCAGGACAGCAGGTGTTGTTATACGATTCACGGCTGAAATTTTTTCCTGGAAAGCTGAAATCAAAGTGGTCAGGTCCATTTGTGATTAATCAGGTGTTACTATACGGAGTTGTTGAGATATACAACCACAAGGCCAACAACACATTCAAAGTTAACAGCCAGAGTGTCAAGCACTATTAGGGAGAATCAATTGAGCGACAAAAAGAAAGTGTCACACTTTCAGATCTAGCATAACGTTCGAGCAATCATGTCTAGCTGATGACATTAAACTTAGCGCTAGCTGGGAGGCAACCCAAGCAATTTGTGTATATATTGTG
This sequence comes from Zanthoxylum bungeanum, assembly GCA_019454045.1. NCBI lineage: Eukaryota > Viridiplantae > Streptophyta > Magnoliopsida > Sapindales > Rutaceae > Zanthoxylum > Zanthoxylum bungeanum. The sequence goes on along the minus strand of SKCR01018433.1, from coordinate 126,673 downwards.
ATGTGCTGTGTTTTAATTTTGTGTGTTTAGTTTTTACAGGTTAAGACGCATTTCAGGATGGAATAAGCTCTCGCAAATCTTCACAAGCAATTTCTTTCTCTCCCTCAAAATTCTCTAATGAAAGTCTATAAAACTCGCTTGGAACAGATGAGACTTCTGATGATCAAAGGTATTCCTAATGACATTCGTTGGGTAATCGAAGCACGGGTCCGATTAACAGGTGAGTATTCTGATTCTTATAATTCTTATTTGCCTGGTTTTGGAAAAAGTACCTATACAAAGAAACGTAGAGCTAAGCAAATGGGTGTTTGTTACAAATGTGCACGCTGGAATTGCAATACTCGTTGTCGTTCTTTAGGAATGGTGTCTGATAATCGCGAAGATAAAATTAAATTCATTAGGGATGGCTTGAGTAAGGAGTCTTTAGATGATATATCTTCGACTCTTGAGACGCATCCCAGTGGATATGTTCATATAGCCATCCGCAAATTACATACACAATTCCAAAAAGAAAGACAACAGTTAAGTCTCGGGAATCTGACTCAAAAAGACCATGTTTGCCAATTTATAAGAAAATTGGATGAGAAGCTTGTCCCTGACGCATAGACGTCAATCAAGCTGTAAATTATTTTAAATATTATATCTCTTTGTCTTTTCCTAATAATTGTGATTTGTTTTGTTATTTTCTCCGATGGGATCCAGACTACTTTTTGACCTTTCACGATTTACTATTTTGCTACTAATCGTCCTTTGGAAGATACTTGTGCTATTATTACTCACCCTTTTCAGGTTCTATGAATTCAACTCATCATTGCACCTTTGAAGGCATCCAGATAAAAATGGAAGCTACTTCAAGAAGACGGGTTGAAAACATCTGTGTGTTTTGCGGTACCAGTGTTGGTGTTAAACCAGAATACGTAACAGTGACACATGAATTGGGTCGAGTCATTACTGCAAGGAATATGCACTTAGTATATGGCGGTGGCAATCTTGGACTAATGAGGATCGTTTCAAAGGCTGTACAGGATGGAGGCAGTAAGGTCTTGGGAATCATCCCAAAACCCTTGGCGGAGGCGAATCTTATTGGATCATCAAACGGCGAGGAACTAATCATGCCAGGTATGTCTGAAAGACTGGTAGAGATGATTAACCGTGCTGATGCTTTTATTGCTTTACTAGGAGGCTTGGGCACGATGGAGGAAATTTTTACAGTACTATCTTGGGCAAACTTGAACATACACCGGAAACCGCTTGGACTGTACAATGTTGATGGATTTTATGATTTTCTTTGTGTGTTTCTTGATGATGCCCGGAGAAATGGGTTTGTGTCAAAGCCTGTAAAAGAACTCCTCTTTACTGCCAGAACTGTCCCAGATTTAATTGACCAAATCTTAGCCTTTGAACCTCAAATTGACCTCATTCTTTCCAAGATAAACTGGTCCGATAATGATCGTGGTAAGAGGCGTCGGATTAATCTGGATCTCAACCTTTAACTTTTCATTTAGATGTAGAATTTCAGCTAACCAGATACGGTTTTCTAAACTATTCTTCTACTGTTTAAGGCATTGGAGACAATGTCTCATTTATGTTTAGGGGAAGAGAATAGTTAAATTGTATCTTGTTTTTATTGTTTTATTTTTAGTCAAAATTTTTCGAAAAATCCAAAAAACAAAAAAAACAAAAAAAAACAAAAATTGAAAAATTTTACAAAAATTAAAAAAATATTTTGTTTTTGTGTTTTTAATTTGATTAATCAGGTGAAATTGGTGTGAGATAGCTGTGTAAGGAATTTCCATTCCTGAGACGTATCTCAACCTATTTCGGAACAAGTTAATTTTTGTTTATTTCCTTTTAAATTATTTAATTTGTGAATTCTCCATAAAACTGACTAAAATGAATATTCATATGCTCAGTTGACAGGTATTATCAGCATACATGGTAACATACAACACATGAGCTGTAATTGAAAAGTTTGAAATATTCAGTGCTCTAATTTAATTGGAGGAAGCATCTATAAAATACGATGGAGTAAAAAAAAAAAACACGTCTGAGATCCGAGTTATTAAGTCTGTAAGAGTGTTTTAACACCTAGTGCCCTAAAACCAACTGGTTTGGGAGTCACTGGCCCAAAGCTCACTACATGGATCAAAGATGTTGCAATATATATATATATATATATATATATATATATATATAATATATATATATATATATATATATATATCTGAAGTCTGAGTAATTAAGTCCGTAGGGGTGTCTTAACACCTAGTGCCCTAAAGCCAACTGGTTTAGGAGTCACTGACCCAAAGCTCGCTACATAGATGGAAGATATTGTATATAAATTAAAAAAAAAAATCAATCAAAAATCAAGGGAAAAAAAATCAGAAAAATAAAAAAAAAAAAATTATTCCATTGCTTAAAAAAAGTGAATTCTGATATAACTTTAGGACAAAAATATTACTCTCTTTTCAACTGCACTTGCGACTATTGTGGGCAAAATGAGTTGATTAATATTTTGTTGGCTGTGTATATAGAAAATGGTAAAAATAATTGAAGAATTTACTTATTCGGTAATTTAGAAAGAAACAAAACAATTATTGACTCAGATAAGAAGTTTCACCCGTTTAGTCACTAACTTTTTTATTCTCTTTTCTCTTGTCTTTTTGCTTTTGTATTCATTAGTTTTACAATCTTTTTACTTTTATAAGACGTTTGTGGGTATCGTCGCTGTAAACCCTCACGAGACTACAACTCGTCCACTAGGAACACCTAGGGGTTTAAAGGCTTGTTGCATATGCTAAATGCAACCGTGATCCCTACGGAAGTGGCTTAGTTTAATTTTAATTGTTTCTTGTATTTTATTTTGTTGTTTTGCTCGAGGACTAGCAAAATTTTAGGTTTGGGGGTGTGATGAGCGGAAAATATATCAATATTTATCGCCCCTTTTACTTAATATTTTGTTTAGTTTTTCGGGTTTGATGAATGTTTTTATATGTTTTAGTTTATTTTGCAGATAAAATAATATTGGGACTCAATGAAATCATTTAGGACGAAATGTGGGTCAAATAAAGGCAAATATTGGACTTGAAATATTAATTTTGGAGATTGGAAACTTGAAATGACATTTTAACGAAGTGCAGTTTTGGAAATTCTAATTTTGCGCATCTGTCGTATCTTGGGCATAACATTTTACTCCGATATCGGATTGAGCTGATTCAAGTTCCAGACTAAAGAAGAGTCCAATATCTACAACTTTGAAAGACAAAATAATTTCGAATTCTAAAGATTGCATGACCGAAATTGATGAAACATCTGTAAGTGTGTTATGTGTAATTATTAAAGTCATTTTCAAAGCAAAAAAATAAATTAATAATAAATAATAAAAATTATCAAATCACCACCAAACATGATAGCAATTAGTGGAGCAATTAATAATGGATTTGTTGGAGTAATTAGTGGAGTAATTAATAATGGATTTGATGGAGCATTTGATGGATGATTTGATAGAGGCAAAATTTTGCCTATAAATACCAAGCCATTTCATTTGTAAATTCATACTTTCTTCTTTGAAATTCCTTAAGAATAACTAAGAAAATTGTATCTTGTTTGTTTATTTACAGCTTTCAGTAATTAATTTACACTTTCGCACTTTCTTTTCTTTGTTTTTCAGTTTTTACTTTCCGTAATTTACTTTTACGCACAATACTTTCCTTTCTTTACTTTTTCAGTTTTTACTTTTCAAGCAAAGATGAGGTAACTCCCCCTTGCTGGGGTAAAAGGTAAAGCTTTTATTATTACTATTTAGATTAATCTCCCATAATTATAATATAATAACTATTTAAATTCTTACTTAACGAGGATACCGCCAGAGGATACCGCCATATTGGTCGGTTGGTAATTAATTATAAATTGGTTTTAACCTGACTAAGCATGGATACCGCCTGATTGGTCGGTTGGTAATTAATTATTAATTTGACTTAATCAGGATACCGCCTATATGGCTGGTTGGTAATTATCACGCAAAGTTAATATATTATATTATGGGAGATATCTAAAATAGTAATAATAAAAGTGGATCCTTTTACCTCAGCATTTTCTTTATTGTACTTTTACTTTATTTACTTTCAGCAATTTACTTTTCAGCAATTTACTTTTACTTTATTTACTTTCAGTAATTTACTTTTCAGCAATTTACTTTCGGCAATTTACTTTTCAGTAATTTACTTTTCAGCAATTTACTTTCCAGTAATTTAATTTCCAGCATTTACTTTATGTCTTTTCTTTTATTTAAGTTTCTACTACCCGTAAATATGTGTCGTAACTATGCCAGTTATCTGGGGTTGTGTTTGCACCAAACCCTCCATTTATAACAAGCTGAGAAGGATGACCTCCATGATTGGCGACTTTTGATAGTTAAGAGAAACTGTCATGGATATTGAGGAAGCCGAGAACAGAATGTTTTATGGCCAGAATAAAAAGACCATTGGGGGGCCTTCAGAGACCAAGCTCGCTCCTGCTGAGGTCGCCGCCATCAGAAACAGACGATTCTCCAATTTTTGTAGACTTTTGTCAAAGGTGTTTGAAAAGCTGAAGAGGCAAGGACTCATAAAACCCTTAGAACCTAAACCACTTCCAAACCCTGTGCCATACCACTTCGACCTAAACCTATACTGTCACTTCCATCAGCAAAAGGCCATGAAACTGACAACTGTACCCGCCTTAGGCATGCGATCCAAGACCTCATTGACACCCATAAGATACCCGACCTAGAAAAAGAACAACCCAACACACACGAAAACCCTCTACCCAACTACCACTCCGTTCCACCACCCACCTACATGAACAACTCCGGCCTTCCCGAAAGCTTTGTCCTGCAAACTCTCAACCGCCAAGCTTTTTGCATGGGGATATAGGATAGCAGCAGTGAAGATGAAACAGGCAGAGCAAATTACAAAATATGAAGATGAATGGGAAGAAGAACTACTGCAGTGGAGAATCTGACGCTCGAAGAAATTAAGAAGACGGAAGAAGACAAGGCTGCAAATTACAAAGATGTTTATTTTCCTGACTTATTTGATTGTAATCCTGCATTTATTAATCATAAATACATTGATTTTGCTTACTTGTTTGAGTCTTTTCCTGTTAGTCTACATCATAACATGCATGACATGAACATATTTGACCTTGACTCAATAAAGAAAAATGTATTTAATCTTAGTACATGTGAAAACCCCAAGGAAATTTTAATTGCAAGTGAGGTTACCACTGATGAGCGAAAAGAATTAGAGAGAATATTAATAAAATATGCAAAAGTATTCGCCTAGTCCTATGAAGACATGCCAGGAGTGGACAGAGGTATTGTCCAGCACATGATACCAACTTATCCGAACATGAGACCAGTAAAACAGAAGCTCCGAAGAATAAGGCCAAAGTGGGCTGAAAAGGTTAGGGAAGAAGTCAAGAAGCGGATAGATGTGGGGTTCTTAGAGGTGGTGAAGTACCCCGAGTGGTTAGCCAATATCGTGCCGGTAACGAAGAAGGATGGAAGGGTCAGAATGTGTGTGGATTATAGAGACCTCAACAAAGCTTGAAAGATGATTTTCCCCTACCCCATATAGACGTGTTGGTTGATAGCGTGGCTTTATCTGCTATGTACTCATTCGCGGATGGATTCTCAGGATATAATCAGGTCCTCATGGCCGAAGAAGACAAGCATAAGACTGCCTTCATCACTGAGTGGGGTACATATTGTTACAAGGTGATGTCGTTTGGACTTAAGAATGCGGGAGCCACTTATCAACGAATGGCCACTACATTATTCCACGACTTGATGCATAAGGAGATTGAGGTATACGTGGATGACATGATGGTTAAGTCAGAAACAAGGGCCGGACATATAGAAGTACTTGAGAAATTCCTTCAAAGAGTCGATAAGTACAGCCTCCGATTCAACCCCAAGAAGTGTGTGTTTGGGGTAACATCAGGAAAGTTGTTAGGGCATACGGTAGGAATGGGAAAGATAGAAGTGGACCCTAAAAAAAAGAGGCAATTACCAATATGCCCGCACCGAAGATAGAAAATGAAGTTAGAGCTTTTCTCGGGAAAATCCAGTATATTAGCCGATTCATCGCCAAACTAACATTAGTATGTTAGCCCATCTTCAAGCTATTGAGGAAGGGCCAGTCTGTGGAGTGGAATAGGCAATGTCAAGAAGCTTTTGACAAAATCAAAGAGTACTTGGTTAAACCGCCCGTCTTGAAACCCCCAAGGCCGGGCAAACCCTTGGTGTTGTATTTGGCCAGAGAACCCGAAGCGCTAGGGGCGATGATGGTACAGGCAGATGAGACAGGGGGAGCGTGCAGCCTACTAACTCAATAAGAATATGCTTCCATATGAAGCCCGCTATCAAGAGGTGGAAGTAGAGATACAGTCAATACGGGTACTAGAAGAGGCAGAACTGCCTGAGTAGGAATGAGCCTTGCAGAGGTTCGAACAACTAGCATTACTGGATAAGAAAATGATAAAGGCCATGTACCACATACAACTATACCAAAAAAGGTTGGCCCGGGCATTCAACAAGAAGGTGCATCCCACCAAGATCAGAGAAGGTGATCTAGTGCTCAGGCAGTCGAAGCAACTGATAATGGACCCAATGGGAAAGTTAAGGCCCAATTTAAAAGGGCCCTACCTAGTCAAGAAGGTGATGGGGAATGGGACAGTGAGACTATCAGATTTGGAAGGGAACGAGTTCATCGAGCCCATCAACGTGGACAGGCTGAAATAATACTTTGCATAAAAAAAAGAGCGAAAGGCTCGTTGGGTTGAAAATCAGCAAAGGACAGCCCAAGCAAAATATAGAGCATGAGTGAGCAAGAAAAATGGTTAATTGTAAAATCCGTGAGGAACAGTTAGCGACAGAGGTACCCTTGCAATGAAGTTTATTTCCTACATATGTACTAAGAAGTAATACAAATGCCTTTTATTGAAACAAATGTTCAAATATGTTCATAGATTTCATAAATCCCAGCTAACCGGGAAATATTAGAGTCAAGTAATTATAAATCACGTCTTTTGTTTCTTAGATGCTGGACCAAGGTCAGAAGATCTATGAGAAGAACTCCGAGAATGGAGAGGAGTAGAGCAGCCTCAGGAATGAGGACGAAGAACTCCAGGAATGGAGAGGAGTAGGGCAGCCTCAAGAATGAGGACGAAGAACTCCAGGAATGGAGAATAGTAGAACAACCTCGGGAATGAGGACGAGTAAAGAGCCTCGAGAATGAGGATGAGCAAAGAGCCTCGAGAATGAGGACAGATCTGAAAAAAAAATTGCTCGCTGAGTTGAAAACCTGAAAATTCGACTCAGGGAAGATAGAACAATCCGCTAAGTTGAAAATTCGAAAGGACAGCTTAGGTAGAAAATAGTTGCCTCTCGAACTACCACAACCCACTAAGAGGTATTGGGCCAAGATACAGAATAAGACTACACTCCTCCAGGGATGAGACCCTACCTCCATTCTGGAAGATACACGTATGAGGACCTGTAACTCAATGGACGAAACACAAGGCAATACCTTTTCTGCATCCTCAGGACTGCAAAGGAAAGCTTCGAGAATCGGAAGGCATGATTTTCAGTATCCCAGAAGGATGAGGCCGCTTTCAAAAAGGCATAATCCACTTTGACCTGGTGCAGGTAGCAAAGAGCAGAAAGTTGAGCCATGTCTGAGGATGACCAGTCTACCACCCCGCGAATAAGGGACACAACGAGATCTTGATCCATGAGACCAAAGAGAACTGAGCAATCACCAGAGTAGAATTGGCAGAAAGAAACTGTAAGCAGGCCAAGGGGGCGACCAAAGACTTTAATAGGCAAAAGGGCACCAAAGAGTGCAAGGAAGGCCTAACCAAGGATGACATCAAGCCAATAGGACAGAGAAACCCTATCGGAGTAGGGAATGCATCCATGCATACATGCATACATGTCGCATACACATAATTTTTGTTTTGTGTTCGCAGGCTTTGAAGAAAAAATGATTAAGACGAGCAACTCCAAGAGTGGAGAACAACCTCGAGAATGAGGATGAGCAAAGAGCCTCGAGAATGAGGACGGATCAGGGGTCGAAGTGCCTCACCACCATCAGTTCAACAGTTCAGGAATGAATCCTAGGGTCGAGGCCCACATTATCAACAGTTTGGGAATGAATCCCAGAGGTCAAAGTGCCTCAAAGATTGAAGCATCTCACACTTGGAATGGATTTGGGAATGAATCCCAGATGTCGAAGTGCCTCAGGGATCGAAGTATCCCACACCTAGAATGGATTCGGGAATGAATCCCAGAGGTCAAAGCGCCTCAGAGATAGAAGCATCTCACACCTGGTATGGATTCGGGAATGAATCCCAAAGGTCGAAGCACCTCGCCATCAACTCAACTTAGTTTGGGAATGAATCCCAGAGGTCGAAGCGCCTCAGAGATCGAAGCATCTCACACCTGGTATGTATTCGAGAATGAATCCCAAAGGTCGAAGCACCTCGCCATCAACTTAACTCAGTTCGGGAATGAATCCCAAAGATCGAAACATCTCACACCTGGAATGGATTCAAGAATGAATCCCAGAGGTTGAAGCACCTCACCATCAACTCAACTCAGTTCTGGAATAAATCCCAAAGATCGAAGCATCTCACACCCAGGGGTCGAAGCACCTCGCCATCAACTCAACTCAGTTCGGGAATAAATCCCAGAGATCAAAGCATCTCACACCCAGGGGTCGAAGCACCTCGCCATCAAATCAACTCAGTTCGGGATTAAATCCCAAAGATCGAAGCATCTCATACCCAGGGGTCGAAGCACCTCGCCATCAACTCAACACAGTTCAAGAATGAATCCCAAAGACCGAAGCATCTCGCAAAAGCAGCGAAACAACAGGTAAGTCCAGCAACGGTCGACGAACCAGGTAAGTAAAAATGCATGCATGACTTTGATAGGGTTGTCACTGTCATACACTACACAAGCCCCATCAAAGTGGGGGCGACTGTAGACACTTTATTTTTACATAAGCTCGATGATGAGCCTCGTATGGAGGCACTACCTGAAAAGTTATGGAAGTTGCGAAAAATGAATGCCAGAAGAAAAGAAAACCTCAAAAATTAGCCCCTCATCGAATTCAAACTCACTAGCCAGCCTCGGATTCGCTCAGTCAGTCGCTGTTTCAAACCATAGCTTCAGACACGCCCATGCACCCTTCAACTTCGACCCATCCACACGGCCCAAAGACCATGCAATCCATCCACATGCCCAATACCCCATGCAATCCATCCACATGCCCAAAACCCCATGCAATCCACATGCTCAAATCTCCTCATCAACACTTTCCAATTTAATGAGAATTTTTGCATCCCATCCTTACCAATTTAACAAGATTTGAGATATCCTCATCTCCAAATATATAACATTTATTCCCAAATTTATAAGATTTAAACCAGAGAAAATGCAAAACTGGGACCATAAATTGTGACTAAAAATTGTGAAACAACAATAAGGAAAACACCGAAAATACCAACCAAAACACTAAAAACAGCAGCAAAAAACAACAGTAAAAAACAACCAAAAATAGCAGCCAAAAACAACAAAAATAGCAGCAAAAAGCAACCAGAAACAGCGAACCAGCGATCCTTCCGGCGACGGCCTAACGCACTTATGAGAAAGCAACTTAAAAGGTAAGACCTGAGGGCACACTTACCACATTTATTTTTATAGTTTCGGACGCTGCATGCCTGGCTGGACATGAAATACGTCCAGCCGGGTATGTGAAGTCCTACATTAAAGATGGCCAAATTTCTGGTCACATTCTTTTCTTTCTTTGGCATTTCGTTATTTATCTTTTTTTATCTATTTAGGCAATTTTATTGTTATTTAATTATTTCACAATATTTTGTTATTTATCTTTCTGTCTATTTATCGTTATTTTATTATTTTGCTTTTATTTTTATGTTCGTTTACATTGCATTGATGATTATGTATTGTGGATGCTGGTTTTCGCCTGATGACCATAATCGAGAATTTCTAGGTTGAGGGCATTATCGATCCTGCAAAACAAAGGTAGAGTGAGTGTGGAGATTATTGCCCATCGGTATGGTGGTTGCCGTAGGCACTCCGACGCTCAAGTCAGTAGTGAAGACGAGCGGTAAGTAATGGAAAAGCAAGGCTAGAAACTACCTTGATCCCCGTGGATTTCCGTGAGGGTGATGGGTCGGAGGTTCTGAAGAGGGCTCTGGTGAGAATGATTAAGCTTTGGGTTGTAATACTTTTTGTCTCTCCTCTGAAAGTGGACTGCCTCTTCTATTTATATGCACTAGAGATGTAAGCACATTTAATTATCTTGTTCGTTGGATGTTGGAAATGGCTGATCCACGAGAAATGGGGGAAATTATAAGTTTAAGTGTTTTATGGGTTGGTAACTGATGAGTTAGGAGGCCATTTGGGTCAGTCATTTTCTTGGGTATGGGCTTGTGACAAGCTTTTAAATGGGTTTTCCTTGAGAGCTTTGGGTTCTTTAGGCTAGTGGGTGATGAGTGTCGGGCCTCTCTTTGTGCGTGGACCTAAGAAGGTAATTGGGGCCCAAGTCTATTTTGGGTATTGTTTGGAGGGATTGGGCTATTACTGATATAGGGCCTGAAGCGAAAAGTCAAAAATTCCCTTGGCCCAAATTTGGCCCGTATAGTTTGTCCCTACTCTCTAAGTTTAGAAGTCCTTGACTTGGAGAGTATTTCTGTGCATGTCGAATGAAACAGGATGCGAGGTAATTGCTACTGAACCTGACGAAGGCTCAAAGCTAATTCATGTCTATGTCTTCAGTTGACTCGACATGAGTTCTTGGGGGTTCCCCGGCTAATTGAACCAGGCGAAGGTTCATGAGTAATTTCATTCAACACACCGTATGGACTGAGGGAAGTCCATATCTTCATTTGACTCAACAAGAGTCCATGAGGGATGTCCCCGGTCGACTGAACCAGATGAAAATTCAGAAGTTCTTTCATTCGACATGTCGTATGGACTGAGCAAAGTCCATGTCTTATTTTGACTCGACAAGAGTCCATGGGGGACGCCCCCGGTCGACTGAACCAGATGAGGGTTCATGAGTTATTTCATTCGACATGTCGTATGGACTGAGGGAAGTCCATCTCTTCTTTTGACTCGACAAGAGTCCATGGGGGATGTCCCCGGTTGACTGAACCAGATGAGGGTTCATGAGTTTATTTCATTCGACATGTCATATGGACTGAGGGAAGTCCATGTATTCTTTTGACTCGACAAGAGTCCATGGGGGATGTCCCCGACCGACTGAACCAAATGAGGATTCAGGAGTTTATTTCATTCGACATGTCGTATAAACTGAGGGAAGTCCATGTCTTCTTTTGACTCGACAAGAGTCCATAGGGGATGTCCCCGGTCGAATGAACTAGATGAGAGTTCAGGAGTTCATTTCATTCGACATGTCGTATGGACTGAATGAAGTTCATGCCTTCATTTGACTCGATAAGAGTCCATGGGGAATGTCCCCGGTCGACTGAACCAGATGAGGGTTTAGGAGTTTATTTCATCCGACATGTCGTATGGACTGAATGAAGTCCATACCTTCATTTGACTCGACAATAGTCCATGGCGAATGTTCCCGGTTGACTTAACCAGATGAGGGTTCGGGATAATCCCCATACTATGGGTCAAAGAACCATGGAAGTCTTCAATGTCGTTTGGACCAGATGAAGGTCTATGAAAATCTTCACTCTACAGACTTGACGAAGGTCCAAGAGTCTTTCCTTCTCATACTACTAGACCTGATGAAGGTCTATGAAGGTCATCACCCATTCTCCTGATGAGGGTCCATGAGACTACGGTCGTATGGACCTGTCGAATGGACTTGATAAAGGTCCAAGAAGGTCATCACTTCTCACTCTACTGGACCTGAAGAAGGTCAATGAGGGTTCTTATTCCTCATTCTACAAGACCTGACAAAGGTCAATGAAGGTATAATTCCTCATTCTACAAGACTTGACAAATGTCAATGAGGGTATAATTCCTCATTCTACAGGACTTGTAGTCTGAGACCATGTCGTCTGAAGACCATGAGACTACGGTCGAATGAACCTGATGAAGGTCGGTCGATTAGACTTGATGGAGGTCCATTGGATTTTTTCATACTACCTAACCCGATGAAGGTCGGTCGATTGGACTTGATGGAGGTCCAATGGATTTTTCATACTACCTAACCTGATGAAGGTCGGTCGATTGGACTTGATGGAGGTCCAATAGATTTTCCATACTACCTAACCTGATGAAGGTCGGTCGATTGGACCTGATGGAGGTCCAAAGGATTTTTCATACTACCCGACCTGATGAAGGTCGGTCGACTGGACCTGATGGAGGTCTAAGAAGGTTATTCATTCTACTAGGCATGAGAAAAGATTCCCTATGTAGTCTGGAGTTGGCGATATTAAATCAATGTCGTATGGAGATGATGACTAACCTTTCATGTCTTCTGAGGAAGGTGACATCCATTTCTTATCGAATGGGATCTTAAATAAGTGTCAAGTCTTATATGTGTCAAGTCGAGTGAGACATTCGCCTCATGCTGAGCGTAGTGTCCAGTGAAATATTCACCTCATGATGAACCTTCATTTGGAGCATCCTCCTTGAGTCGAGTCTACATCATTGTTATGTCGAGTGGGATATCATCTCATGATGTATCTTTATTTGAAGTATCTTTCTTGAGTCGATTCTACATCTATTTGTCGAATGAAACTTCAGCCAATAGCTGATCCTTCCTCCATGTCGTTTCGACTGGAACCTTAGCCCCTAACTAAGACCTATTCCTTGTCGTGTCGAGTGGTGCTTCAGCCTCTAGCTAGGAGTTTTTCCATATCGTGTGGAGTGGAGCCTCAGTCTCTAGCTAAGACTTCTTCCTAGTCGTGTCGAATGGACTCTCTGTCAAATATTAAGACTTCTTCCATGTCATGTCGAATGACACATTTGCCTCGTGCTATGTCTTCTTCCATCTCATGTAGAATGAGATCTTAAACAAGTGTCAAACCTCATATGTGGAGTGTCGAGTGGAATCTTTGCTCAATTCTATACCATCATATATGTAGTGTCGATTGTGATCTTTAGCAAGTGATAAGCTGGTAAAGTTGACTAGGATGTCCATGCCAAGTCTTCATTAGAGTATTGCCCATCGGGATATTCTCTTTATGCCAACTCTTCATACATGAAGTGTTGATTGGGGCGGTCATGCCAGATACATTGCTTCATCGTATGAGTGATAGAAAAAGTGTTTTTACTGTAGGGAAGGTTATTCTTCCTTTCTTAGTCGACTGTGAGAGGTATGTTGATTGGGCCGGATATATTTTATGTTGTCGATTGGAGCAAATGAGTTTCTCCCTAAGTTGGAGTTTTGTGAAGGTCATTTTCTTTTAAAGTAACCAATGAATACTTGTTTGGGAAGCTATGATGTCCCCAAGGCAACAATAGGTGGCTTCTGGCCTTTTTTTTTGTCTAATTACATCATGTGATATCTTATTGAGAAGTATTACTAGCTCATCATTTATTATGTCGCTTGGGAGGATTCAAACTTCTTTCATTTTCATGGTTGGTAGAGCTTCCTCTCTTATTGTTCTTCTTATCTTCCTCCCACCTAATCTCAATGTGGGCCTGAGCCATGGCTTGATCCATTGTGTAGCATCGAATTTTAGTGAGCTTTTTGTAGAGTCCACTTTCTGAAAGTAATCCATTTCTGAATGATTCCACTGTAGTAGGTTGATGGAGATCTGGTATTGTTATCATCTCTTTATTGAAGCGAGCCACGTAGCTTCACAATGGCTCCCATCTCCGTTGCTGAATGGCATTAAGTCATTGGTGGTCTTCTCAAGCTTGCGAGAACTTGCAAAATACTCCATGAATTTGTCTGCTAGCTGTTGGTAAGACTCGATGGATCTGATGGGAGATTGATGAACCAGGTGAGGGCAGGACCAGCCAATGTTTCTCCAAATGCTCTACACATTCCAGCCTCCCATTGGTGGGGAGCCAAGCCTGTTGACATTATTTTATATTTATAATGGACAACATGGTCGTCTGGGTCTGTGGATCCATCATACAACTTCATATATGGTGGGCTGAACTTTCGTGGGAGTTCAATGGAACTAATGGATCCCAAAAAGGGAGTCTGAGATAGTGCCGGCTCGGAGTTTTCTCACTGGTAGTCTGACACCAGGTAGGCTGGAAAGAATTGCATCTTTGAACTCCTGCATTTCCTTGCGCATGGTGGAGGCAATTTCATGTGCTTGGTCGGTTGTGGAGATATGTTGATTTCTTTCTTGAATTGGTGGATGATTGTCTGATGGTGGATTGTCACTCGCCACACTATTGAATACCCTAGTAGATTGGTTGGGATTGTAGGATTGCTGGGATGGCCTGGAGTGTCATGATGTTGGGAGATTGAAGAAATTTGCTCCAATTGCTTATGGAGGGTTATATTGGAGCTTCGCATGACTTGATTCTCTTCTTCTAAGGCGCGTAATCGTTCTTGAAGTATGGATAGTTGTGTTGTCACAAGATCTGGAGTTTTCTCACTGCTAGAAGCCATGGTTGGCTGTGTTTTAGGAACCGTAGACAGAGAGATCTTTGCTTGCTATGAATCGCTACGGCCCCACGGTGGGCGCCAAATTGTGGATGCTGGTTTTCACCTGAGGACCACAATCGAGAATTTATAGGTTGAGGGCACTAGCGATCCTACAAAACAAAAGCATAGTGAGCGTGGAGATTACTGCCCACTGGTGTGGTGGGTGCCGTAGGCACTCCGAAGCTCAAGTCAGTAGTGAAGACGAGCTGTAAGTAATGGAAGAGCAAGGCTAGAAACTACCTTGATCCCTGTGGATTTCCGTGATGGTGATGGGTCGGAGGTTTTGAGGGCTCTGGTGAGAATGATTAAGCTTTGGGTTGTAATAATTTTTGTCTCTCCTCTGAAAGTGGATTGCCTCTTCTATTTATATGCACTAGAGATGTAAGCACATTTAATTGTCTTGTCCGTTGGATGTTGGAAACGGCTGATCCACGAGAAGGGGGGGAAGTTATGAGTTTAAACGTTTCGTAGGTTGGTAACTGATGAGTTAGTAGGCCATTTGGGTCAGTCATTTTCTTGGGTATGGGCTTGTGACTAGCTTTCAAATGGGCTTTCCTTGAGAGCTTTGGGTTCTTTAGGCTAGTAGGTGATGAGTGTCGGGCCTCTATTTGTGCGTGGACCTAAAAAGGTAATTGGGGCCCAAGTCTATTCTGGGTATTGTTTGGAGGGATTGGGCTATTACTGATATAGGGCCTGAAGCGAAAAGTCAAAAATTCCCTTGGCCCAAATTTGGCCGGTACCTGTATTTTATTATCCCTTGCGGTATATCGGATGGAAACCCAGACGTAAATTTCGTAGCCGAATCTGAATGGACGGTAGTGCAGTCTGTACTTGGGATACAACTCCACATGGAGGATCACATAGCGGTCAGACCATTTAAGGTCTCTGATATATATGACATCAAAGTGTAGAGGATCACACATAAAATCAATGTTATCCTATAGTCAAAGGACCACATTTGCTACTCGACTGGAGGAGATTCCTATTGATGGTGGTGTGTATTTTCAACTATTAGGAATCATCCGTGAGTTATTCAGTATTCGTTCCAACAAATACCCATATGTCTATATGAGCTTCCCAAGTCATGGTACATTGGGTTAAACCATTGGAACTAAAACTCTAATATACGACATGTGTTAGTCTTCTAGGTTATTGATGAGCGGAAAATATATCACTATTTACCGCCCGGACAACTTGATCGGTGAAATCACACATGTAATGCAAGCGCACGTATCACTCAAGTAGTATAAAAATATCGATCCTACGAGGACTTAATTTCTAATGTTGTTATTAATTTTTGATGTGAAATGTTTACAGGTATCTAATTAAGGTGAGAAAAGAATGATTGCTTGATTAGTTTGTTGAATTTGGATTTGCTAAATAAATAAAAACACAAAAGAAAATATTAAGGAAAATAAACAAAAGACACAAATATCTAGGGTTATGATTCCACACAATATTATTCTAATGATGAATTGATTTCTTATATATGTATAATAAATCAGTTTGCTAACTTGTAATACAAAGATATGCAAAAGCCGCTTCCGATGGTTAGATGCAAACACCCAAAATAACCCAATTAATCATATTCCTATGTTAACCAAGTTATCTGAATCCATTAAGTTCAAGTTTCAATTATGGCTACCCCCGCCCGACATGTATATTTCTATCCTGTAAGGAAATCTACCTAAGAGACGTTTACCCCAAGGTGAGATCGTGAGCTATTGAATCTAAGGTTGAAACCTAAAATCTTTTCGTCAAGTTCATTTTAAGTTTACCAAATCAATCTTATTAGTTGCCAGTTTGTAAGAATCATTAAGATTAAGATTCAATAAATAAACCAAAACATCACACATTATATAAAGAAAATCAATTATTAAATTTTTGAATATTATGCTTCATAACTTCCCTAGATTAAAAATAAAATGCTGGGGGTTAGGAGATCCACGTTTAATATTTCAAATGTAGAAATCTCACTTGTTACAATATAGAAATTGTTAGTGTTATCCAATTAAGTCAAACCAGTCATAAAGGCGGTGTTATTATTTGTCTATAAACCAGCCATATAGGCGAAAATTATCTGTCACCTAAAGACCGACCATATAGGCGGTGTCACATTATGTTAAATAAATAAAACCAGCCATATAGGCGGTACAATATTATTCCATATTATTAAATTATAATTTCCATATTATAAATTAAGTGAGATTAATCTACCTTATTATATTAAAGGTTTCTCCACCAATTTCTCCACCAAACATGGCACCAAACATGACACGAAATATGGCACAAAACATAGCACCAAATCCTCCACCAAAAATGAAATCATATTTGGTGGAACTTTGACAATTTTCATTTTTCATTTTTTTTTAATTTTTTTTGTTTTGAAAATGACTTTAATAATTACACATAACACATTTCCGGATGTTTAATCCATTTCGGTCATGAAACTTCAGAATTCGAAATTATTATGAATGACAAAGTTGTAGATCTTTGAATCTTCTTTAATCTGGAACTTGAATCACCTCAATCCGATATCGGAGTAGAAAGTTATGGCCAAAATACGAAAATTACACAAAGTTGAAATTTCCGAAATTGTACTTCATTAGAATGCCATTTCAAGTTTCCAACCTCCAAAATCCAAATGTCAAGTCCAGTTTTTGCCCCTATTTGTTCCACATTTCATTCTGATTGATTCCATTAAGTCCCGATTTTATTTTATCTGTAAAATAAATAAAAACACATCAAAATATTCATAAAACCCAAGAAACCATACAAGATATTAGGTCAAAAGGGCGGTAAATAGTGATATATTTTCCGCTCATCAATAACCTATAAGACTAACACATGTCGTATATTGGAGTTTTAGTTCCAATGGTTTAACCCAATAGATCATGAGCAAAGGAAGCTCGTATAGACATGTGGGTATTCGTTGGAGCGAACATTGAATGACTCAGAGCTGATTCCTAATAGTTGGAAGTACACACCACCGTCAATAGGAATCTCCTCGAGTCGAGTAGCATATGTGATTGACTATAGTAAAGAATCGTAGACATGTCGACATGAGATATGTGCCTTGGAAACTTGACGGTGTATTTTATGTTTCCTAAGCACAACTTAGATAGCCTGCGACGGTGGGATTGTTAAAGATATGGGATGACCTCGACTTGTATAGTTCAGAAGGGTCGTTCATATTCTTCGCGAATTCGGAGGTGACCGAATTACATACATATTAGCCAGGCTTATATGACGAACGTGTCTGAACTTAGAGAGTCCCAATATGAAGTGTACTCATTGAGTATTTTGGTAGCCGATTAATTTTGGTAAAATATAATATTCGATATTATAATTATCAACTAAGATAATCAAGTGTTATTGGATAACATTGATTATTTACTTTGACCTAATTGGATTAATTGTATTAATTCAATATTTACACGAGGGCTTTGTCATAATTTCATCATTATCTCTACCATTTGAGGATATCATGGTAATTGCAAGTATGTAATTATAGGTGTTTTTGGCTTGATTTAATTGGATTAAATCAAAATGGTAAACATTGAACTAATCTATTTCCTAATCCTTATTTGATTTAATTGGATTAAATCAAAGTGGTAGACAATGGAGATTAGTCACACCTAATTATACATATTTGGACAAATTAGATTAAGCCCACATAAAAGTTGATTAGAACTTTTATTAATTAAAAATTGCATAGTTTTGCTATAAATAGCAAGCTTGAGCAAATGTTTTAATCAAGCTTAAGAAAGCTAAAATAAGCAATTCCTATAGAAGTTAGCCTAAGTTAAAGAAGTTTTTAGAGAAGCTTTGGAAGATCTCTACAATATTTCAACAAGGAGAAATCAAGATTGGATCTTGGAGTGAAGCTTGCTAGCATTGAAATCAAGATTGGATCTTAGAGTCAAGCTTGCTAAATCTTGGAAGTTCTCCAACCATTTTAACAAAGGAGAAGGAGATTGGATTTTTGTATCAAACTTATTAGGTATGTTTGATCTTCTCCTAAGCTATATTTTTCATTAGTGAGAAATATAGTGATGAATTATGTATTAGATACATAATTTTGAAATTAGGCTAATTAATTGTGTTAGGATGCTTTGAAAGTATAAACACAATATGCTTGTAATTGGGTCAAATGTTTATGTTAGACATAGACATAAAAATAGAGTTTGGAATTATAGATAATAGCTTGGAGCGAAGGCTACCATTCTAGAATCACTTGACCACCTTTGGGTGACCTAGAATTGTTCATGAGTCATTTCATTGTAGGATTATAATTTGGTTTGTATTTTGGATTCAAAATTTACGCAAGTGCGTATTTAGAATGAATTTATATTTTTGTAAAATATTTGATATTTTGATAAACTTGATTTTTGTTCTATAACAGAGAGCTGAAGGACATTTGAGAAAGAATTTTTAAAAAAATTATGCTTTGCACGCACTGGCGCGCACTCAATTTTGTTTCCTCATGTTCTGGAGTTTCCGGACTCCGATTCAGCCCCTGGTTTTTCCTATTCACTCGTAATGGAATATATTATTTCATTAAATTATTTAAAATTACACCCATGATTGATATCCATGGGTTAGACCCATTTCCGTTACGCGGGACACCGATCCAACACAAGAGGCTCCACATCCGCCCCAATAGAATGGTATCAGGAGCAAGGCTTAACCACACAACACATGTTGCATGTCAGACATGTATTTGAATATATGCCTCTGTATTTTAATTTAATTATGCATAAGTCATATTGGATATAATTGCATATTTTAAATTAAAATTTTAATTTTGACCCAAGCATGTTAATGACTTCATTGTCATAAATCTCCCATGATAAGGTGATTACTTTAATCAAATAATAAGGTATTAATAATGTTGGAGCATTATTGGATGGTCCGTTTTGTCAATACGGAGAGGAATGAGTTCTTACTACTTATATCAATATCGTCATTATTATGAGGGTATAAGTGCTTAAAACTTAGGTCACTCCGGTAAAACATTAGATGTAACGTGATGTGTTAACGTAGTCATCCAATATTATCATTAGTGTGATTGTGTACATACGAAGCTCATTAGTGCACATTGACAAGTATACACCTAGAACACATCTTAATCCAATATCGTCATTAGTGTGAGGATACGAAACGGTCCAGGACCAAACTAGGAGTCACATGAAGTGATTGACCTTATAGGTATACCTAATAAGTTTATAAAGGCCAATATCGTCATTAGAGTGAGGCTTAAGTAAATGTCATGAGATTCATTTTCCGCTATGAAATTTTGATAGTCAAATTCTATTTTTCCCTTAGGGAGATTACGGAATTACGTAAAGTAGTTGTGGGCACAAATAGATTTAAAATTCCATAATCAATTAGGTGTTTATATTGAAATGAAACATCAACTGCTAGTGTTTAAATGTTGTCTTGTAGATGGCTGTCACAAATCCATTAACACAACTTTTGGATAAGGAGTCTTGAACTACTTAGAGTATCAGATGAACAATCGCCTTGACTTGGAATCAGAACGATTGAGGTATGCTACGCTAAATCAAATGTCTTTCGAATTTATTTCTAATTTGCTTACATTTTACGTAGATGTACCAAATGCTTGGAGCATTACAAGAGCACTCAAGGAGTTGTTCAAAGAAAATCAAGAAATTGAGATATTTCGGAGGTCTAAGGAATTTTTCCATGCTACACTCAAGGATAAAGAAATGATTAGTATTCATGTTTGGAACATGATTGACCAGATCCGATATATGGAATGACAATACATTTAGATAGATGATTGGCTAGGTCAAAATCTGATCTTGTCTTCTTTACCCGGTACATATGTTGGCTTTGTGAGGCATTCGATGCAAGCCACATATGAAGAGCTTCATAATATGTTACGTTAGGCATAACATGATTTGAAGAAATGGAATCCCACTTTGTACCTCCATGGTGAAGCAAGCTCTTCAAAGATTTCTAAGAAGTCTAAGAAGATTACAATGGGATATAAGAAGAACGATTTCAAGAAACAAACTGCAAGACCGCTCGTAGCTCGTCTGCATGTCTACAGTACAAGAAGTCTGGAAACTGGTAGAAAGATTTTCCAAAGCTGAAACAAAAAGCATGAACCCCAGGTACGCTTTGTATTTTTCCTATTATTGACATCTCATTAGCCTTAGATGCAAATAGTGGTTGGGTGTTAGACATCGGTAGTCTTACTCATATTTGCAACTCCATAAGAGTTAATAGAAGGCTAAACATATGAGAGATCCAACTTAGAGTTGGTAATGACGAGACATTGGATGTCAGAGCCGTAGGAACATATGTTCTAGATCTCTATAATGAATGTAAATTGGATTTACATGACTATTTTTATATGCAATCTTTTATCAGATAAATAATATCTTAACTGATATTAGATAAAGAAGAATATAAAATAAACATTAAAGATGGTGCTTTATGTTTATATAATAAAGACAATGTTATTTATCTAACAGTCACTATGTTTTGGAAACATATAGAGATGCCTTTAATGTAGAGGAAAATACAAGTAATAGATCTGAATTAAATAATACTAAATTAAGGCATATGAAATTAGGCAACATAGGTTTAGATATCTATAAAATTGGTAAATGATGGTTTGATTGAAAATCTTACCTTAGATCCTTAGCCGATTTGTGAGTCATGTTTCCTAGGGAAAATGACATAGGTCATATTTCTTGGTATTGGATACTGTGTTTGAAACTTTATTGGAACTAATACCAGTGATGTGTGTGGTCCATTAAATTATGCCGCTCATGTAGTTTCTATATACTTCGTGACTTTCACGAATGATAAGTCTATAAATAAAAATATTTGACAAGTTCAAAATATTCTAAAACGAAGTAATAAAACAAACCAGTAATTCATCAAGTGCCTTGATTAGATCAAAATGATGAATTTATGAGAAATAAATTAAAAAGTTATTTAAGGGAGAATTGAAATTCTCGTCTGATATAAACCACCAGGAACTCTTTAACATAATAATGTGTCTAAACAGAGAAGTCTAACTTTATTGGATATGGTGTGATCTATGTGAGCTATACAGTTCTTCATATTACCTTTAGGGTCATGCTTTACTTACTGCTACCCACATACTTAATAGGGTTCCATCGAAAGCTGTTTCTACGACCTCATATCAGATATGGTTCGGTAGAAATCCAAGTCTTATATACTTAAAGATTTGGGGTTGTCCTACATACGTTAGAGATACGCAGCGTGATAAACTAGCACCCATGGGTTATAAATATAGGTTCGTTGGATATCCTGAAAATTCTTTGGGATATCAATTCTATGATTCTGAGCAACGAAATGTATTTTTTGTTCGCTTTGCCACTTTTCTTGAAAAGGAATTTTTGAGAGAAAGTGAGAATTGTATAAAGATTGAACTTGATGAGTTTAATCCCAACAGTAAGGAACCTGAGATGGAACCAGATATCCAACTAGGTGAAGGATTTACAATACAAGTTCTACGTAAGTCGAATAAAATATCAAGATATCCTAAGAGATTGGTTTTAACATCTGATATGAGCCTTAATGTTCTCCTCTTGGAGGAAACAAATTCGACTACGTATAGACATGTGATATTGGATATCAATTCGGAAAAATGGCAGGAAACCATGAAATCCGAGATAGATTTTATGCATGACAATCAGTTTGGGACTTAGTTGAACTTTCTGAAGAAGAAACCTATTAGTTGTAAATGGGTTTATAATACGAAGTAAGGGCCCAATAGAAAGGTGAAAACCTTTAAGGTTCGACTAGTAGTGAAAGGTTACACTCAATGTCCTGGGATTGACTATGAGGAAACTTCTTCACCAGTAGCCATGCTAAAATCTATTAGGATTCTTTTAGCCTTTGTTGCATATCATAACTGTGAGATATGGAAGATGGATGTGAAAACTACTTTCCTAAATGGATTCCTCTAGGAGGATATCTATACGGAACAACCAAAGGGTTTTTATATCTGATGAGACTCTAAACTAGGTTTGTAAGCTCCAGAAGTCTATGGACTTAAATAGGCATCCCCAAGCTGGAATCGTCATTTTGATGAGATAAATAAATTATCTGGATTCATTAAGAAAGATGAAGAACCGTGTGTTTATAAGAAAGTGAGTGGGAGCATGATAGTTTTCCTGGTTTTGTATATAGACCACATCTTTATCATTGGAAATGATAGAAGATTGATGCACAGTGTGAAAGCCTACCTTTGCAAGAACTTCTCCATGAAAGATATGGGTGAAGCTCTTATATACTAGGTATAAGGCTCTACTGTGATAGAGTTAAGAAGCTTATAGGGTTGTCACAATTTATATACATCGATTAAATATTAGAAAGGCATGGTTTTACCAACTGCAAAGCAGTAGTAAATGTACCATTCCGAAGAAAATGACACCTCAGACCGAGGAATAGAGAGTTAGAACTTCTAACTTGCCATTCGCTTCTAGGAAGCATTATGTATTTTATGTTATGTATGACATTTGACATCAGTTTCAGCATCATTGTGACAGCCGATATCAATCTAATCCAAGTAATGATCTTTGAACAACCATGAAACATATCCTAAAATATCTTAAGAGTACTAATGATAAGTTTCTCATATATGGAGAAGATGAGCTACAATTTATGGGTTCAATAATCACTAACTTCCAAGGAGTTCCAGATGATAGAAAGTCTACATTCAGAAATATATTTACCCTTAATAATGGTGGAGTTAGTTGACGATGTTCATAGCAAGATTCAACAGCTGATTCCACCACTTAGGCAGAATTTATAGCGGCTTTAGAAGCTGCTAAAATAACTGTATAAATTAGAATCACAGAACTTGGCATTGTACCTAGAATTGAGGATTCGATCATGTTGTACTGTTATAATATTGGAGCCATCGCGCAGGCTAAGGAGCCGAGAGCAACTTCCAATTTCAAAACACGTAGATAGGAAATATCACGTGATTAGAGAGTTTATTGAACGAAAAGACATAGTGGTCTTGAAGGTTCAAGGACTAGACAACATAACAGACCCGCTTACTAAGGCCTAACCTCCTAATTTATTGGATAAATATGAGGAGGAGATGAGACTGAGGTACCATCCATATTGGCACTAAGCAAGTGAGAGTTTGTTGGAGTTGGTATTTGGAGTGCCAATTCAGATAATGTATAATACATTATATTTTATTATTTATTAATAAAATAACTACATTTTCATTTCAAACCTTATTAATGGTATTGTCATTATACACATTAGACTGATGTATAAATATGTTAAGAATGACATCAACCTTAGAATAGTCAAGTAGTAATACTGGACATTAGGTGGTCTGACATTGGGATAAGTATTACTATTGTAAAATATTCTTAAAGTGTGTGTATATATATATTCATAGTCATTGGTTTTGGAATACGGTCGAATTCCTATAACCTAGAAGACTAGCATATGTCGTATATTAGAATTGGAGTTCCAATGGTTTAACCCAATGTACCATAAGCTTTCGAAGCTCGTATAGATGTGTGGGTATTTACGCATGTGCGTATTTAGAATAAATTTATGTTTTTATAAAAAAATATATTTGATAATTTGAAACACATGATTTTATTCTTTAACATGTGTTGATTTTAAAAATTAATTTTGGATGTTTGAAACTGTTTAGGGAAGGTTGGAAGGAATTAGAGTAAAAGACCCAATTTCCTTCAGCTCTCTGGAATTCAAAACAGCTGAATGAATCCTAATAGCTTTTGAAAATGGAATAAAAAAAATGTGATCAGCGCGCACATTGTTTACGCGTCTTGTACATGCCTACCGAAACTTATTTTTTTTCCCGTTCTTGAGCTTCCAGACTCCGATTCACCATGATTTTTTCCTGTACACTCGTAATGGAATATAATATTCACTTAAATTATTAAAAATATACTAATGTTTGATATTCACGGGTTAGACTCACTTCCATTACGTAGGACACCGATCCAACCATAAGGATCTCACATCCGCCTTAATAGGATGGTATCAGCGCAGGTCTTAACCATAAAACACATTTTGCATGTTTGACTTGTTTTTGAATTTATGCCGTTATAATTTTAATTTAATTATGCATAAGTCATTTTGGATATGCATTGTATGTTTTAAATTAAAATTTTATTTTGACCCAAGCATGTTAATGACTTGATTGTCATAAATCTCTCATGATTAGGTGATTAATTTATTTAAGTAACAATATTAATAATGTTGGAGTATTATTGAATTGTCCGTCTTGTCAATTCGTAGATGAATGAGTTCTTATCACTTATGCCCAATACCGTCATTATTGTGAAGGTATAAGTGGATGGAACGTAGGTCACTCCGGTAAAATATTAGATGTAGCGTGATGAGTTAACTTAGTCACATAATACTTTCATCATTGTGAGGGTCTACTTACAAAGCTCATTAGTGCACATTGACAAGTATACACATGAACATGTCTTAATCAAATACCATCATTATTACGAGGATAAGAAATAATTCATGACCAAACTTAAGAGTCACATGAATGTGATTCACCTTGGAGGTCTAGCTAATGAGTTTATGAAGGTCAAGACCGTCATTACTGTGAGGCTGGAGTAAATATCATGGGATTGTTAGTCTTTAAGACATGCCACAAGATCTCTAAACATGATTTGTGTGTGAAATAATCAAGTAAAAGGTCCGGAATAACTTACATTGATTTAGGGAGAAAAATTAAAAAATTTATTCTTTGGATGAAGCTCCAAGCTTGTTGATTTGTTGTTTTGCCTTGGGTGAGTTTCCCTAACACCTCATTTGACTCTCCAAGTGCTAGCTTTTAGAAATTTTAGAAGCAAAAATTTATCTTCCAAGAGAGAAAGAATTCGGCAATTTGAGAGGGAATGAGAGAGTGAATAGTGTCTTGTTTTCCAAAAAGTAATTTGTTGTGTGTTTAAAGGCTTCAATTAATATTGCCAACTACTTCCATCAATATAAGACATTTGATGTAAGTCATGGGTCCCACCACATTAAATTCAAAATTTAAGTTGGCATCTCCAACACACAACTAAGCTTGGGCTCGGGTTCGTTTAATTCCGAATAAACGAATTCCATCACTACAATATTAAATCCAATTTAATTAAATAATTATGCCTCGCAAAATTATTACGATAGTCGCTTACGAATTAATTCAAAATTAATTCATTCGCTCGAATTAAAATCCAATTTTAATTTCGTATTGAAATCCAATTTCAATTAATATATCTGATATATTATTTTAGCCCCAATAAATAAATTAAATAAAAAAATCTAATTTAACTATTAAATTTATTTTATCGATTAATTCTAAATTAATCGTGTTCTCTCTTCTATATGAACTTAATACGATATTAATTCTTGCCGCAATTAATCCCAGATTAATTTTCTCTCTCAGAATTAATTCATATTATTATATTCGAGTCAAATGTCATTGGTGAATCTTTGGGAAGTGACCCAAGAGATTCCTGGATATGTTGGCAGTAAATACGGTTGTAGGACTATCCGAACACAAGAGTACTTGTACCATGTTATCACCGATTTACAAGACATGGTTGGCTTCTAGGAAAGCACCGTGCCTACCCAATTCTCCAGAAATATCTACCAAGGAATATCATCTGTATCAGGCGTAGTAATACTATGTAATGCGTAATACGATCCAGTATGGGATGTCACATGCTAGGCCTAGGGCTGTGGCTCTGTGTTTGCCCCGTACGAAGCATATATCGGATCCCGAGTAACTAGTCTCAGTAATCAGAAAGTCAGGACCTAGTCATAATTTCCCGATAGCTGCAGCTTTTAAGAGTACTAGTTCAGTATCATGTGTGACCATCATCTCCATATGAATGAAGTGATACTCCCATATTGACATCACATCCAATACACTACGATTCTCAGTAAACCCAATACAAGCGTACACAGAACCTGTTAAAGCTCCAGACGACCAATATCAAAGTAAACAATTGTCGCAAGTAATAGTGACGTAAGTCTCAGTATAAAGATCACATACAACTACTCTGATTCGGATTCCCATAGACATATAGTCATGCTACCATGAGATTCCGAGTGGGTCTATCCAGAGTGAACTGTTCCCGGTGTGCAACGGCTAACAGAACCTCTTATTCACTTGAATAAGTATCCAATACCTAAACATATGAGAACTATGCCGTTAAGCTTCCATAACGCGCACAAGTGTAATATAGTCTATTCCGCATTACCAATGTTCAGTCTCGATAATACTTTGACAATGGATATTTAATGATTAAACCGTTCATGGATTAATACTGTCTCATATCTTATTAATCCGATTTAACCATATAGATTTTTATAATTATATATATCCAAGTAATCCAATTACAAATGATAATATAACAATTTCCTTTTGTCACATAGTTAATTTGTACAAAAAAACAATGTTTTTATAAATAGTGATGTTATGGGTCTTAATTGTCCAACAATCTCCCAATTAGCCTATAGCCAATCAATCAGGTACTAACACATGAACTATGTACATTATATCAGTGGATCTGCAATGTTATTATCTGATGCGATCTTCTCGATCTTCACATCGCCATGATGTATGATCTCACGAATCAGATGAAATCGTCGAAGTATATTCCTGGATCGTTGATGAGACCGTGGTTCCTTAGCCTGTGCGATAGCCCTATTATTGTCACAATACAAAGGTACGGGCTCAGCTGCTAACGGAACTACTCCTAATCCAATTAGGAATTTACGGATCCAAACTGTTTCTTTTGCTGCCTCAGCTGCAGTAATATATTTCGCTTCTATTGTTGAATCGACAATAGTCTATTGCTTGTAAGATTTCCAGCTCACTACTCCATTGTTCAAACAAAATATGTACCCTGATTGCGATTTACAGTCGTCTTTGTCGGTTTGGAACATGCATCGGCGAACCCAGTCACCTCAAGTTCTCCTTCCCCATAGACTAATAAAGCATCTTTAGTTCGTCTAATATACTTAAGGATGTTCTTTACAGCAATCCAGGGACCATCACCTGGATCGGCCTGATAGCGACTGCACATGTGTAGGACATAAAAATTGGTGATGCTGTTCCGGGCTCGCGACCCGGTCGGGAGTACGGAATAGCCCGCGGGGAACTAAATTGGAGAAATAAAATGGAGTCACCACCCAGTGTGAACTGGGAAATGATTTAAGGCCGCACTCACCCCTCGCAAGGGAAGACCTCAAACCGTTGGGTTCGAAACGGTCCCTTACTTATGCCAATTGTAATGCAAAGATTTATGCAATAGTATAACCAAGTCTTATGTAACACATGCAAGATAATGTAATCAACACACAAGATTGCACACCCATAATCATAAATAAAAATGAAGGCAAAATGCATAATTCATAGACGTATTAAACGATGAAGCGCAATAGTGCAACTAATAACAACTATAAAGGCATTAATAATAAAAGCGAGCACACAATGAACATATCAAATAAATAAATATGGAAATATAAATAATTAATAAAGGTAAAAGAGAGTCAATAATGAAATGATATGGTTAATTATGTAATGCAAAAGAAATGACCAAAGAAGCAAACATGCATGAAATGTGATGAAAAGAAATCTATTCACTGTATGTGCATTCGTGTAGCATTTGAAAACGCGTTCGAACGGTAAACAGAATGTTCACATTCGTATAGCGTTCAAATGGGATAAGAATTGATGCATGGTAAAGCAGAATGCATGCGCGTTCGAGTAGCATTTGGAAACGCGTTCGAATGAGATTACCAAAGTGGTATCTGAAATGACACGGAAACATGTATGAATGTTGCTCAAGCGGTACGTGGAGTTGTATACCAAGTACAGACCGCACTACCGTCCATTCGGATTCGGCTACGGAATTTATGTCTGGGTTTCCATCTGATATACCATTAGAATCAAACACTCAAACATAAACATGGCACAGATGCGAAAAGGAAAACATGTAAAATGACAACCAAGACAAAGACGAATAGCGCAATCAATACTTTGTCCGGCACAGCAAAACATCATGGTAAAGGTAGCCTTTAGGCATTTCCCTCGAATGAGGACCTTTAACCTACATGATTAGCCCATGTGCATCAAGTAGCATACATGAATAAACAAATAAATAATATGGAACCTTGTATGCCTGATTGAACATATCTCACGTTCAATCAAACGTACTTCGTCCGGTGCGGCAAAACATCATGGTAAAGGTAGCCTTTAGGCATTTCCCTCGAATAGAGGACCTTTAATCCACCCTAGTTAGCCCATGCACACTAAATTATCAATGCATGAATAAAAAAATAAATAATATAGGACCTTGTATGCCCGATTGAACACATCTCACGTTCAATCAAACGTACTTCGTCTGGCGCGGAAAAACATCATGGTAAAGGTAGCCTTTAGGCATTTCCCTCGAATAGAGGACCTTTAATCCACCCTAGTTAGCCCATGCGCACTAAATTATCAATGCATGAATAAACAATAAATAATATGGTGCCTTGTATGCTTGATTGAACACATCTCACGTTCAATCAAACGTATTTCGTCCGGCGCGGCAAAAAATCATGGTAAAGGTAGCCTTTAGGCATTTCCCTCGAATAGAGGACCTTTAATCTACCCTAGTTAGCCTATGCGCATTAGATTAACAATACATAAAAAAAGAAACAACACATAAAAAATAAATAGCGGAACAACAGACACGAAATTAAATACCAAAATGAAACACGTGCTTGAAAGTTCCACAGGCGATACGTGAAGTTGTATCCCAAGTACAGACCGCACTACCATCCATTCAGATTCGGTTACGGAATTTACGTCTGGATTTCCATCCGATATACCGCAAGGGATAACACTCAGCCATCAACCCAACACAAATGAAACCATACATAAAATACAAAGATGCATGCGAATGATCGACAAAGAATAACTGAAAAGATAAATAATAAAAAGGGGGGCCCTCAGGTCTTACCTTTTAAGATGCTCCTCGGAAGTGCGTTACGTCATCGCCGGAAGGGTTAATGCTCCGTTATTTTTCTGGTTTTCTTGTTCAAGATTTTGCTTCGCTGTTCTACTGTTTTCACTACCATTTTCTCTGTTTTCTTCACTATTTTTGCTGTTTTTTTACTGCAGTTTTCTTCACTATTTTTGCTATTTTTAATGCATTTTCTTCACTATTTTTGCTGTTTTTTGGATGGTTCGGGGGCTGATTTTTTGGGACTGTTCGCTCACTATTTTTAGGTGATTTGGGTCACGGTTTCAGGGTTATTTTTGTTACTGGTTTGACAGTTTTTTGGTATTGTTTTGTTCGGTTAAGGGCTGCTGTTCGAGCGTTAGTGGCTTTATTTTATTTGTTGTTTGATCGGTGTAGAACGAGGACGTGAGGGCTACTTTTGTGAAGGGCTTATTGCTTCCTTTTATTTGTTGTTTGATCGGTGGAGAGATGACGTGAGGGCTGCTTTTATTAAAGGTTTATGAGAAGGGTTTATGGTTGGTGGTTCACGTCGGTTAGAGAGTGGTGTGGCGAAGGCTGTCGAGTTGTGAAGAGTGTGTGTGGTGTGAGAATGGACGTGTGTGCGTTTTGTTTTATTGTGAGTGTGTTGGCTGAGTGAGATGAGAGGCGTGGCTTTTGTGGAAGGACGTGAAAGGTGTTGGCTGCGTGTGGTCTTCTCGGCAGGTTTGTCTTGTGTTTAGGGTTTGTGTTGTTTGGTCGGTAGGGGGTGCTGCACGAGAGGCGTGATGGAGCAGTTACGGGGTGGAGAGGAGATGCGTGGCTGTGTGTGTGAAGAAGAAAGGAGCTGGGAGAAAGAGAGTGGCGAGCTGTGTAGGAGGTTAGGGTTTCTGAAGGTTGCCGTGTCTTATGTGTGGGGGGCAGGAGGCGTGAAGGGAATCTAGGGTTTCATTTTTGTTAGAGAGAGGGCCGAGAGAAGAAAGAGAGTCGCCGACTATTTTTTTGTTCTTCGTGGAAAGGCTGTAGGCTTTATTTTTTTTGTAAGTTGCGTGATGGCTAGGGTTTTTGTCTTTTGTTTTGCCATGAATGAGAAAGGCCAGGGAGGAGGAGAGAATGATGTTTTAGGGTTTCATTGTTTGTTTTGGTGTTTGCCGAGTGAGAGCCAACAAAAAGGGTTAGGATTTTGGTTTCTTTTTATAATGGTATCCTAGGGTTAGGGTTGTGCATGGATTTTGAAAAGGAAACAAATCAAGCAATTATGGGTGGGTTTAATTTAGGGAAAGCATATTTATATTTTTGGTGGGGGGAATTTCTTTGATTTGGTAGGTGATTTATTTAATTTAGGAATGAGATTTGTTTTGATTTAATTGGATTTGATTGGATTTAATTTAATTTGATTTGATTTGATTTAATTTGTGACATGTGTTTTAAATGTTTTAATTATTTGGATTGGGCTTTGTGGGCCTAGTGTGATGTGGGCGTGTGGCTTGGATGAATGGGCTTTGGATGGGTGCGGGGGTTTTGGGCTGAGGCTTAATATTTTAAAACAGAGATTAATCGGGAGAACCCGAGGCCAATTAGCGAGTTAAATTTGTTGATGTTTTTATTTCTTGATTTTTTCCCTTCCGACGTCCGTTTCCCGCGACTTCTTTAACTTATCGGGTAATGCCTTCATACGAGGCTCATCATTGGGCTTATATGCAAAAATACAGTGTCTACAGTCGCCCCCACTTTGATGGGACTTGTGCAGTGTGTGACAGTGACAATCCTATCAAAGTTATGCATGTATTTTTACTTACCTGGTTTGTCGGCTGTCGTTCTTACCTGCTACTTTGCGAGATGCTTCGAACTGAGTTGATGTGGTGGTGAGGTGCTTGACCCCTGGTTCATTCCCGAACCGTTACTTGATAAAAGATGGTTCATTCCCTAACCATTACTGAGTTGAGGTGGTTCATTCCCGAACCATTACTTCATGAGAGATGGTTCATTTTTGAACCGTTACTGGATGAGAGATGGCTCATTTTTGAACCGTTACTTGATGGGAGATGGTTCATTTTTGAACCGTTACTTGAATTGAGAGATGACTCATTTTTGAACCGTTACTGGATGAGAGATTGATCATTTTTGAACCGTTACTTGATGAGAGATGGTTTATTTTTGAACTGTTACTTGAATTGATGGATGGCTCATTTTTGAACCGTTACTGGATGAGAGATGGCTCATTTTTGAACCGTTACTTGATGGGAGATGGTTCATTTTTGAACCGTTACTTGAATTGAGAGATGGCTCATTTTTGAACCGTTACTGGATGAGAGATGGCTCATTTTTGAACCGTTACTTGATGAGAGATGGCTCATTTTTGAACCGTTACTTGATGAGAGATGGCTCATTTTTGAACCGTTACTTGATAAGAGATGACTCATTTTTGAACCGTTACTTGATGAGAGATGGCTCATTTTTGAACCGTTACTTGAGTTGGGATTGATGGCGAGGCGCTGTGACCCCTGGGTCTTGTTCCCGAATTGAGTTTGTCTTTGCCATTTTTTCCTTTTCTTACTTAAAACAACCTGTGAATACAAAACAAAAATTGCGTGTATGTGACGTGTATGCATGTATGCATGGATGTATTTCCTATTCCGATGGGTTAGGCCTTCCTTATGCTCTTTGGCGCTCACTGTCTACAAAAGTCTTTGATCACCCATGGGTCTGCTTATAATTTCCTTCCGCCAGTTCTTTTCTGGTGATTGGTCGGTTCTCTTTGATCTCATGACTCAAGATTCCATTATGTCACTTATTCGCGAGGTGGTAGACTGGTCGCCCCCAGACTCGGTTTATCTTTTTGTTCTTCATTGCTTGCACTCGGCCAAAGTAGATCATTTGATGTGACGTTCCATATCAACATACTATATTGCTTTGTACGAAATACTCTCAATAGTTATACATATTATTGCCCTTAAAGGATGCCTAATGTCGAAATCAGAGAACGTTCAAAGTACTGGATGTAACTCAAATCCGACTGTTTGAATAAATGATCTGAACCATACTCAAAGTGTGTGTGTTCTAAGGTTATTTTACAGCTTGATCCTTGGGTAAGCCAACTCAATGATTTTGTTTCAAAGAATGGGATCGATGGGTCAAACCAACCTAGATGTCTTGATCATGCTATATAATTACTTCTCCGTACTCAATGTGATATGATTTTCTTTTCCTTTTCTTTCGTCTCTTCTTCGTCATTTTTTTAAACACACCTACCCTTTATGGTAGCATTTCTCCTCATGGTGGTCTTAATACTCGCCCATGGGTAGCTTCACGCTTATCGGTTATAGATGGTTTATATTTTCTTCTTGAGAGACTTTTCTTTGGTTTCCAACCATACCATATATCGTAACACGAGAAGTTTTCCCTGAAATCCCCCATCTGCTCTGTTTCATCTTTACTACTGTTGTTCCATATCCCTATGCGGGAAGTTTGGTGGTTATGAGTTTGGAGGACAAGGCTATCAGGTAGGCAGGAGTCGATCATGTGGGTGGGTGGAGGGTTCATGTGTGTGTTGGGTTGTTCTTTTTCCGGGTCGGGTATTTTATGGGCATCAATGAGGTATTGGATTTCATGCCTAAGGCGGGTGCATTTGTCAGTTTCATGACATTTTTACTAGTGGAGGTAACAATATAGGTTTAGGTCAAGGTAACGTGGCACAGGGTTTGGAACTGGTTTAGGTTCTAAGGGATTTAGGAGTCCTTGCATTTTCATCTCTTCAAACACCTCTGACAAAGTTCTACCAAAATTAGAAAATTGTTTGTTTCTGATAGGGGCGACCTTAGAAGGAGTGGGCTTGGTCCCTAAAGGTCCCCCAATGGTTTTTCTATTCTGGTTGCGGAACTTTCTATTATTGGCTATATGAGGTACGGTCAAACTGGCCACATCATTGGTTAAAACTTGTAGTTGCTCAGTAATTTTGGTTACTTTGGTCTCCAATTGATCCTGGCGGGAAACCTCATTATCTGACTCACTCATGTTTGTTAACCGTTTCTTAACAAGTCTTCCTTCTTTTCTAACCCAACGGATATTTATGATGGCTGTCGAAACTATGAGTTAGCATGATGCGTGTATGCGTGCGATGCATGAGATGTATAAGATGTATGTGATTATCAAAACAGAATATATCATTCCGACCTTATTTCTCCCACACTCGTGGTATGTCCATTTCTGTCCTAGGTATGGCTTATTTTATGCACCATTATGGGGTGCACAAAATTGTTCTCTCCTATGCTACGGGGTGAACCTTGGCTACCTCGGTCCCTTTCCATCGGTAAAAGACAAAGACTGTCCATTTACACTATTGATTAAGCCTATTATGGGATCATGTCATGGTCTAGAAGCGACGAATTGGGCTTTCAGCAACCGCGGTCATGGGGATGAACTTAGAAGCGGCTGAAAAGTATACAAATATGCCGTAACAAGACGTATCCTTTCTATATGAAAGCTAGTGCAGATATCGAACTCATGCTTCAACATATTTGGATCATGTTTTGGACTTTCTAAACCCATCAAGGTTTTTATACAAGTTAGCCCATTATCATTTCAAAGCATTCAATCATATTATTGCGAGGTGCAAACTTGTCCCAGTTGCAAAAGGCCCAACAGGTTTACACTTTTGCAATAACGTGGCTAATAAACCTCAAATGATAGGGGGCCCAAACACAAAGTGGCCTATCGGTATTTTAGAAGCTTTTGGCCATATTGTCATAGGACGCAAACTTGTCCCAGTTTAAATGGCCCAACAAGTTCACATCTCATGACAAGAAGTCCAACTGAATCCAAATGATGATGGTCCCAGACACAAGCAAGAAGGGTGGCTTCTATAGGTCATGCAACTATGGTTCACATACGGGTTTATAGGAGTATAGATAAAGGCTCATGCCGGTGAAGGATTGCCCATAACTAGGTCTCCCCACTTAGGGTTCGAGCGACCAAGTGAACGCACATTTTTATACCCTAATGTATGTTCCAATGAGTGATGATACATGAATGACTGTCAAATGGATTTCTTATTGAAGATTCCCCAGAGACATGGTGGAGCGGACTCTCTTAAATGCCCAAGCCTCTTAGGCTCTTATCGCCTTGGTGACATGAATAAATAATAAGTCCACCAATTTAGTCCATCACGGTAAGCTTCGAGTAAATTATTATCCATGTGCCTTCACAGCTTTTCCTTTCAGCCATAGAAAGGTAGTGAATGAAGGAAGACACCAAACCATTACCTAGCTCTAATAATGCCTTTGATTAAACCCCTTCAACGCACTGTAGACACGGCTAACTAAACACACAAATCACAAACTTTACAAGACATTATTTCGGGGCCGATTCTCTATCCCCAGTGGAGTCGCCAGACTGTAGGACACAGAAATCGGCGACGCTGTCCCAGGCTCGTGGCCCGGTCGGGAGTACGGAATAGCCCGCGGGGGACTAAATCGGAGAAATAAAATGGAGTCGCCACCCAGTGTGAACTGGGAAATGATTTAAGGCCGCACTCACCCCTTGTAAGGGAATACCTCAAATCGTTGGGTTCGGAACAGTCCCTTACTTATGCCAATTGTAATGAAAAGATTTATGCAATAGTATAACCAAGTATTATATAACATATGCGAGATAATGTAATCAACACACAAGATTGCACACCCATAATCGTAAATAAAAATGAAGGCAAAATCTATAATTCATAGACGTATTAAACGATGAAGCGCAATAGTGCAACTAATAACAACTATAAAGGAATTAATAATAAAAGCGAGCACACAATGAACATATCAAATAAATGAATGCGGAAATATAAATAATTAATAAAGGTAAATGAGAGTCAATAATGAAATGATATGGTTAATTATGTAATGCAAAAGAAATGACCAAAGAAGCAAACATGCATGAAATGTGATGAAAAGAAATCTGTTCACTGTATGTGCGTTCGTGTAGCGTTTGAAAACGCGTTCGAACGGTAAATAGAATGTTCGCGTTCGTATAGTGTTCGGAAACGAGTTCGAACTGGATAAGACCTGATACATGGTAAAGCATAATGCATGCGCGTTCGAGTAACGTTCGGAAACGCGTTCGAATGAGATTACCAAAGTGGTATCTGAAATGACACGGAAACATGTATGAATGTTGCTCAAGCGGTACGTGGAGTTGTATCCCAAGTACAGACCGCACTACCGTCCATTCGGATTCGGCTACATAATTTATGTCTAGGTTTCCATCTGATATACCATTAGAATCAAACACTCAAACATAAACATGGCACGAATGCGAAAATGAAAAGATGTAAAATGACAACCAAGACAAAGACGAATAACACAATCAATACTTCGTTCGGTGCGGCAAAACATCATGGTAAAGGTAGCCTCTAGGTATTTCCCTCGAATGGAGGACATTTAACCTACATGATTAGCCCATGTGCATCAAGTAGCAATACATGAATAAACAAATAAATAATATGGAACCTTGTATGCCCGATTGAACACATCTCACATTCAATCAAATGTACTTCGTCCGGCGCGGAAAAACATCATGGTAAAGGTAGCCTTTAGGCATTTCCCTCTAATAGAGGACCTTTAATCCACCCTAGTTAGCCTATGCGCACTAAATTATCAATGCATGAATAAACAAATAAATAATATAGGACCTTGTATGCCCGATTGAACACATCTCATGTTCAATCAAACGTACTTCGTCTGACGCGGCAAAACATCGTGGTAAAGGTAGTCTTTAGGTATTTCCCTCGAATAGAGGACCTTTAATCCACCCTAGTTAGCCCATGCGCACTAAATTATCAATGCATGAATACAATAAATAATATGGAACCTTGTATGCCTGATTGAACACATCTCACGTTCAATCAAACGTACTTCGTTCGGCGTGGCAAAACATCATGGTAAAGGTAGCTTTTAGGCTTTTCCATCGAATATAGGACCTTTAATCCACCCTAGTTAGCCTATGCACATTTGATTAACAATACATAAAGAAAGAAACAACACATAGAAAATAAATAGCGGAACAACAAACACGAAATTAAATACCAAAATGAAACACGTGCTTGAAAGTTCCTCAAGCGGTACGTGGAGTTGTATCCCAAGTACAGACCGCACTACCGTCCATCGGATTCGGCTACAGAATTTATGTATGGATTTCCATCCGATATATCGCAAGGGATAGCACTCAACCATCAACCCAACATAAATGAAACCATACGTAAAACACAACGATGCATGCGAATGATCGACAAAGAATAACTGAAAAGATAATAATAAAAAGGGGGGCCCTCAGGTCTTACATTTTAAGATGCTCCTCGGAAGTGCGTTACGTCGTCGCTGGAAGGGTAAATGCTCCGTTATTTTTCTGGTTGTCTGGTTCAAGATTTTCCTTCGCTGTTCCGCTATTTTCACTACCGTTTTCTCTATTTTCTTCATTATTTTTGCTATTTTTTACTGTAGTTTTCTTCACTGTTTTGGCTATTTTTTACTGCAGTTTTCTTCACTATTTTTGCTATTTTTTGGATGGTTCGGGGGTTGGTTTTTGGACTGATTTTTTGGGACTGTTCGCTCACTGTTTTGGGTGATTTGGGTCACAGTTTCAGGGTTATTTTTTTACTGGTTCGATAGTTTTTTGTGAATATTTTGTTCTGTTAAGGGCTGCTGTTTGGGCATTAGTGGCTTTATTTTATTTGTTGTTTGATCGGTGTAGAGAGAGGACGTGAGGGCTGCTTTTGTGAAAGGCTTATTGCTTCCTTTTATTTGTTGTTTGATCGGTGGAGAGAGGACGTGAGGGCTGCTTTTATTAAGGGTTTATGCAAAAGGGTTTATGGTTGGTGGTTCACGTAGATTAGAGAGTGGTGTGGTGAAGGCTATCGAGTTTTGAAGAGTGTGTGTGGCGTGAGAAGGGACGTGTGTACGTTTTGTTTTATTGTGAGTGCATTGGCTGAGTGAGATGAGCGGCGTGGCTTTTGTGGAGGGACGTGAAAGGTGTTGTTTGCGTGTGGTCTTCTCGGCAAGTTTGTCTTGTGTTTAGGGTTTGTGTTGTTTGGTCGGTAGGGGGGGGTTTTGCGCGAGAGGCGTGATGGAGCAGTTAGGGAGTGGAGAGGAGATGCGTGGCTGTGTGTGTGAAGAAGGGGGGATGTGGACAACAGGACCTGGGCGACGCATGCTGTTCCTAGGCTCGCGGCCTAGTTGGGAGTACGGAGTAGCCAACAGAGGACTAAACCGGAGAATAATGGAGTCGCCACCCGGTGTGAACCGGGAAAATAAGATTTAAGGCCGCACTCACCCTCGCAAGGGAAGACCTCAAACCATTGGGTTCGGAATGGTCCCTTACTCATGTCAATTGTAATGAAAGGATTTATGTAATATTTAATTAAGCTTAAGTAACATTTATTTCCAAAAATATCATGCTTCTAGATTCATGTACATACATCAACAAGTTCATCACAACATGCAACATCACATGGCAATCTCATGAACATATTTCAATCCTATGATATGGAAAACTAAGAACAACCTAATCATGCTTGAGTACTATCTCATGAACCTATTAACCAAATAACCTGCTAACAGCCTAATCATGCTTGAATACAATCCCGAGAACACATAGAATGGATAATGCAGGGATACAAATAATATGGTTGGCTATATAACACAAGAAAGATCAACCCAGAGGCAATTATTCATGATATGATAAGACAGACTCAGTTCAGTGTGTTCACGGTCGTGTCGCGTTCGTAAACGCGTTCGAACGGAAATGAAACAGAATGCTCACGTTCGTGTCGCGTTCGTAAACGCGTTCGAACGGAAATGAAACAGAATGCTCACGTTCGAGTAGCGTTCGTAAACGCGTTCGAACGGAAATGAAACAGAATGCTCGCGTTCGTATGGCGTTTGTTAACGCGTTCGAACGTAAGTGAGACCTGATGCATGATAAGGCAAAAATGCATGCGCGTTCGAGTTGCGTTCGTAAACGCGTTCGAACGGGAACAGACCTGATGCATGAAATGGGACGCAATATATAAACATCAAGATAAAGGGGCGCGGCGAAGTACTGCCGTAAAGGTGGCCTTTTGAGGGCTCTTGATCTCTCAAAGAGATGACCTTTAGACCAATATACTAAGCCCATGCGCGTCACATCACATCATGCATACAAACATAAAGACAATCATATTATTCTAAGTATGTCCGATTGAACGTGTCTTGCATCCAACCGAACACACATCAACCGGCGAGGCAAAGCATCGTGGTAAAGGGCTTTAACCCCTCCCCATAGGGGATCTCACATCACACTTACTAAACCCATGCGCTCGGTTGAATCATACATACGAAAATAAAGACAATCATATTAAACTAGGTATGCTCGATTGAACGTATCTCGCATTCAACCAAACACACATCGATCGGTGCGGCAAAGCGCCGTGGTGAAGGATTTTAACCCCTCCAATTAGGGAACCTTTCATCGCACTTGCTAAGCCCATGCACTCGATCATATCATACGGGAATAAGCAACATACAGGATTTAAATGACAAGAAATAAATAAACCAAAGCAACTCCACACAAAAAAGGTGCCGTTTACTCAGGTGGTACGTGGAGTTGTGTCCCTGTACAGACAACCGCACTACCGTCCATTCGGATTCGGCTACGGAATTTACGTCTGGGTTTCCATCCTATATACCACAAGAGATGACACTCTTCCATTTCATTCAAGCCACAACATGCATCCATAAACGACTCTCATGCGAATAGAATTCAATAATAATAATAAAAAAACGAATATAAGCTAATGAAAATGTACCCTCAGGTCTAACCTTTTAAATCACCTCTCGGATGTACGGTACACGATCGTCGGAAGGGTGGATGCTCCGCAACTCTCCCGGTTCACTGGTTCACTGTTCTCGTTCGTTGTCTTTACTGTTTTTGAGTCCGTTTTGCTACTGTTTCCTTGTGGTTTCGCTGCCGTCTCCTCTTTATCTTTTGCTTCCTTTTTTTCTTGGGTGTGTTCTTCCTGTAATTTTTATGTGTGTTGTGTATGAGCTAGGGACTAGGGTTGAGAAGGTTGGTGAAGGGTTCTTTTTATAGGCAAAGGGTTGGGCTTGACAAGGAAAGGGATTTGGCTAATTGAAGAGGGATTTGATTTGGTTTGGTTAAGGGAAGTCAAAGATTGAGGGGGGACAAATCTTGGCTAGATAGGGAAGGTTGAATATTTGATTGGCTTGGATTAGGCATTTAGTTTGTTGATTGATTTTGATTAGGCATGCAATTTCTTTAATTTGTGTAAGTATTTTATTTAATTTGGTATGTAATTTTTAGATTTGTTTTGATTTCACCATGTGTTAAATATGTGTTTTAAGTGGGCTTGGGCGTGTGGGCCAAGGTTTGGGCGAATGGGGCTAATGTGAGGCTAGCAGCAAAACCAGAATTACCGACACCATTCGAACGCATCATCGAACGCAGCACAACGCCCGCAATCTGTTTGACGGTCGAACGTATACACGAACGTAGCACCAACGAAAACAGTGAACCTTGTTTATTCTGAATTTCCCCTTCCGATGTCCGTTTCCCGTGACCTCCGTGACTTAAAAGGTAGTGTCTCCCAAAATGAGACTCATCATAGGGACTTATGCGTAAAAATGCAGTGCCTACAGTCGCCCCCACTTTGATGGGACTTGTGTAATGTGCAACAGTGACAATCCTATCAAAGTTATGCAATGCATTTCTACTTACCTGGCTCGCCAGCTGCCACTTGACTTACCATGTGTCGAGTTTGAGTTGATTTGGTGGTGAGGTGCTGCGACCCCTGGTTCATTCCCGAACCGTGCTCTATTTTTAGAGCGCCATTTTCGGCATCTTTCGTGTATGTGCTCCATTTTAGAGCGCCATTTCCGGCATTTGTTGTGTGTGTTCCATTTTGGAACGCCATTTTCGGCATCTGCTGTGTGTGTTCCATTTTGGAACGCTATTTTCGGCCTCTGTTGTGTGTTTCCATTTTGGACTGTGGGCTTTGTTCCCAAACTGCATTGAGATGAGGCTTTATTCCCCCTGGGCTTTGTTCCCTAGTTATGCTGAATGTGGGGCTTTATTTTCCGAATTATACTGAATGTGGGGCTTTATTCCTGAACTGTACTGAATGTGGGGCTTTATTCCCGACTGAATTGAATGCAGGCTTTCTTCCTGAACTGTACTGAATGTGGGGCTTTATTCCCGAACTACACTGAATGTGGGGCTTTATTCCCGTACTGAGCTGAATGCAGGCTTTTTCCTGAACTGAACTGAATGTGGGGCTTTATTCCCGAGTTTGCTGGACGTAGGCCTTCTTCCTGAACTGTACTGAATGTGGGGCTTTATTCCCGAACTGCACTGAGTGTGGGCTTTATTCCCGAACTGTACTTGACATGAGGCTTTGTTCCCCTTGAGCTTTGTTCTTGAACTGAATGTAGGCTTTCTTCCTGAACTGCACTGAGTGTGGGCTTTGTTTCCGAACTGTACTGACATGAGGCTTTCTTCCCCTTGAGCTTTGTTCTCAAACTATACTGATATGAGGCTTTCTTCCCCTTGAGCTTGTTCTCAAATTATACTGATATGAGGCTTTCTTCCTTGAGCTTTGTTCTCAAGCTATACTGGGCATGAGGCTTTATTCCTCCCGAGTTTTGTTCTCAAACTATACTGATATGAGGCTTTCTTCCTCCTGAACTGAACTGAATGTAGGCTTTCTTCCTGAACTGATATGGGCCTCGCCCTCGATCTGATACTGATATGGGCCTCGCCCCCAAACTGATGCAGATGTGGGTCTTGCCCCCAGAATGCCATACCCGGCAGAAACTGATGATGATGTGGGTCTTGCCCCCAGACTGATACTTATATGGGACTCGCCCCTAGATTGATACAGTGCTGTCGCTGTTTCTGATTGGCTTGTCTTTGCCGATTTCTCTATTCTGCTTCAAAACCTGTGAATACAAAACAAAACAAACACAAAAGAATGCAAAGTATGTTACGTGTATGCATGCATGCATAAGTTTCTTATCCCGTTAGATTAGGTCTTCTGCCAATTCTCTTGGTGACTGCTCGGTTTTCTCTCTCCCTCAGGCAGAGTACTACTTCATTCTTTCCATATTGATCGGCTCGGTGAACTCATTCCTTTCTAACAGTCTCACCCCCCCTTTCCCAATTTCTGAACGGCTATCTCATCTTTTTTGTTTTCTTATTCTGAGGATTCCCCGTGTTCATAGTACAAAGGTTGAATGCTTTTCTCAAATGTACTCATATTGCAGAAGAGATTCAGCGAAGTGAACGTCTTATTATCATTAAGAAAAGGTTTGAACAAAGAGACAAAATCAATGTCTTTAAAAAGCAGGATCATAATTGAATAAGATCCGGGAAACAAACACCTCCATAATTTGCATCTTCGTCTTCACCCGTCTTTTGCTTTCTTCGAACATCAGATTCTCCAACTGCTGTAGTTCTTTTTCCCATTTACTTCTCCTTTTTGCCACCTCCTCCCCGTCACTGTCCGAGAAGTTTTCCCAGAAATCCCCCGTCTGCTTTATTTCATTTTGTCACTGTTGTCCTGTATCTCCATGCGAGAAGTTTGATGGTTGTGGGTTTGGAAGGCAAGGTTTGTCTGGTAGGCCAGTGTTGATCATATGTGTGGGTGGAGGTTTTCTATGTATGTCGGGTTGTTCTTTTTCAGGGTCAGGTATTTTGTGTGAGTCTATGAGGTCCTGGATTTCGTGCCTAAGGCGGGTGCAATTGTTAGTTTCATGACCCTTTTGCTGATGGAAGTAACAGTAAAGGTTCAGGTTAAGGTAGCATGGCACGGGGTTTGGAAGTGGTTTAGGCTCTAAGGGATATAAGAGTCCTTGCCTTTTCAGTTCTTCAAATACTTCCGACAAAGGTTTACCCAGATCGGAGAATTGTCTATTTCTGATGGGGGTAACCCCAGAGGGAGTGGGCTTGGTCCTTGAAGGTTTCCCAATGATTTTTCCATTCTGGTTGCACAACTTTCTATTATTGGCTACACGGGGTACAGTCAAACTGGCCACAACATTGGTCAAAACTTGCAATTGCTCAACAATCTCAGCTACTTTGATCTCCAATTGATCTAGGCGGGATCCCTCATCGGCGGATTCACTCATGCTTGTTGCAGTTCTTTTAGTGAGTCGTATCTCTTCCCTAACCCAACGGGAAACTATGATGGCTTTTTGGAAAACAAAGGTTAGCATGATGCATGTATGCATGAGGAGCATGAGATGCGTGTAACATATAGAACAGACTAAATCAATTAAAATTTTTAAACAAATCGGCCCATTATCATTTTAGAAGCTTTTGGGCTAACTGTCATAGGAGTGAACTCGTCCCAGTTTAAATGGCCCAACAAGTTCACATCTTATGGCAAAGAGCCCAACTAAATCCAAATGATAATGTTCCTAAACACAAACATATAATGAAGATAATGCAAACGTAATAATTTCTACAGTATGGCCCATCAACATTTCAGAAGCTTTGGGCCTAATAGTCATAAGGTACGAACTTGCCCCAGTTTAAACGGCCCAACAAGCCCGCATTTTTGACAATAGTCCAACTGCATCCAAATGAGGA
This sequence comes from Zanthoxylum bungeanum, assembly GCA_019454045.1. Classification (NCBI taxonomy): domain Eukaryota; kingdom Viridiplantae; phylum Streptophyta; class Magnoliopsida; order Sapindales; family Rutaceae; genus Zanthoxylum; species Zanthoxylum bungeanum. The sequence goes on along the minus strand of SKCR01018433.1, from coordinate 83,379 downwards.
TGGTCCACAAGCACATACTCAAGGAAATAATTGCTACTTTAGCCAACCCGGTCCATGGGTGGGTTAGTAAGAGTATAGACAAAGGCTCTCACCGCGAAGGATGGCCCACAACTAGGTCTCCCCACTCAAGGGTTCGAGCAACCAAGTGAGCGCACCATTTTTTATACACTAAGGTACGTGCCAATGAGCTATGGTGTGTGACGGACTGTCAAATGGATTTCCCGTTGTAGATTCCCCAGAGGGAAGGTGGAGCGAGGCTCACTTAAATACCCAAGCCTCTTAGGCTCTTATCGCTTGGTGTCAGGAATAAACAACGAGTCCTCCAAATTAGTCCATCACAAAGGCTACGAGTAGATGGCCATATAGGTGTCTTCACAGCTTTTCCTTCTAGAAAGGTAGTGAGTGAAGGAAGACATCAAACCATTACCTAGCCTCAAAGTGCCCTTGATTAAACCCTCATTTTATCCACTATAGACATGGCCAATTAAAACATAAATCCAAACATTACAAGACAATATTTCGGGGCCAATTATCTATCCCCAGTGGAGTAGCCAGACTGTGGACAACAGGACCTGGGCGACGCATGCTGTTCCTAGGCTCGCGGCCTAGTTGGGAGTACGGAGTAGCCAACAGAGGACTAAACCGGAGAATAATGGAGTCGCCACCCGGTGTGAACCGGGAAAATAAGATTTAAGGCCGCACTCACCCCTCGCAAGGGAAGACCTCAAACCATTGGGTTCGGAATGGTCCCTTACTCATGTCACTTGTACTAATTAAGCTTAAGTAACATTTATTTCCAAAAATATCATGCTTCTAGATTCATGTACATACATCAACAAGTTCATCACAACATGCAACATCACATGGCAATCTCATGAACATATTTCAATCCTATGATATGGAAAACTAAGAACAACCTAATCATGCTTGAGTACTATCTCATGAACCTATTAACCAAATAACCTGCTAACAGCCTAATCATGCTTGAATACAATCCCGAGAACACATAGAATGGATAAATGCAGGGATACAAATAATATGGTTGGCTATATAACACAAGAAATATCAACCAAGAGGCAATTATGCATGAATATGATAAGACAGACTCAGTTCAGTGTGTTCACGTTCGTGTCGCGTTCGTAAACGCGTTCGAACGGAAATGAAACAGAATGCCCACGTTCGTGTCGCGTTCGTAAACGCGTTCGAATGGAAATGAAACAGAATGCTCACGTTCGAGTAGCGTTCGTAAACGCGTTCGAACGGAAATGAAACAGAATGCTCGCGTTCGTATGGCGTTTGTTAACGCGTTCGAATGTAAGTGAGACCTGATGCATGATAAGGCAAAAATGCATGCGCGTTCGAGTTGCGTTCGTAAACGCGTTCGAACGGGAACAGACCTGATGCATGAAATGGGACGCAATACATAAACAGCAAGATAAAGGGGTGCGGCGAAGTACTGCCGTAAAGGTGGCCTTTTGAGGGCTCTTGATCTCTCAAAGAGAGGACCTTTAGACCAACATACTAAGCCCATGCGCGTCACATCACATCATGCATACAAACATAAAGACAATCATACTATTCTAAGTATGTCCGATTGAACGTGTCTTGCATCCAACCGAACACACATCAACCGGCGCGGCAAAATATCGTGGTAAAGGGCTTTAACCCCTCCCCATAGGGGATCTCACATCACACTTACTAAACCCATGCGCTCGGTTGAATCATGCATACGAAAATAAAGACAATCATATTAAACTAGGTATGCTCGATTGAACGTATCTCGCATTCAACCAAACACACATCGATCAGTGCGGCAAAGCGTCGTGGTGAAGGATTTTAACCCCTCCAATTAGGGAACCTTTCATCGCACTTGCTAAGCCCATGCACTCGATCATATCATACGGGAATAAGCAACATACATGATTTAAATGACAAGAAATAAATAAACCAAAGCAACTCCACACAAGAGAAGGTGCCGTTTACTCAGGTGGTACGTGGAGTTGTGTCCCATGTACAGACCGCACTACCGTCCATTCAGATTCGGCTACGGAATTTACGTCTGGGTTCCATCCTATATACCACAAGAGACGACACTCTTCTATTTCATTCAAGCCACAACATGCATCCATAAACGACTCTCATGCGAATAGAATTCAATAATAATAATAAAAAAACGAATATAAGCTAATGAAAATGTACACTCAGGTCTAACCTTTTAAATCACCTCTCGGATGTACGGTACACACGATCGTCGGAAGGGTGGATGCTCCGCAACTCTCTCGGTTCACTGGTTCACTGTTCTTGTTCGTTGTCTTTACTGTTTTGAGTCCGTTTTGCTACTGTTTCCTTGTGGTTTCGCTGCCGTCTCCTCTTTATCTTTTGCTTCCTTTTTTTCTTGGGTGTGTTCTTCCTGTAATTTTTATGTGTGTTGTGTATGAGCTAGGGACTAGGGTTGAGAAGGTTGGTGAATGGTTCTTTTTATAGGCAAAGGGTTGGGCTTGACAAGGAAAGGGATTTGGCTAATTGAAGAGGGATTTGATTTGGTTTGGTTAAGGGAAGTCAAAGATTGAGGGGGGACAAATCTTGGCTAGATAGGGAAGGTTGAATATTTGATTGGCTTGGATTAGGCATTTAGTTTGTTGATTGATTTTGATTAGGCATGCAATTTCTTTAATTTGTGTAAGTATTTTATTTAATTTGGTATGTGATTTTTAGATTTGTTTTGATTTCACCATGTGTTAAATATGTGTTTTAAGTGGGCTTGGGCGTGTGGGCCAAGGTTTGGGCGAATTGGGCTTAATGTGAGGCTAGCAGCAAAACCAGAATTACCGACACCGTTCGAACGCATCATCGAACGCAGCACGAACGCCCGCAATCTGTTTGACGTTCGAACGTATACACGAACGTAGCACCAACGAAAACAGTGAACCTTGTTTATTCTGAATTTCCCCTTCCGATGTCCGTTTCCCGTGACCTCCGTGACTTAAAATGTAGTGTCTCCAAAATGAGACTCATCATAGGGACTTATGCGTAAAAATACAGTGCCTACAGGGGAGCTGGGAGAAAGAGAATGGCAAGCTGTGTAGGAGGCTAGGGTTTTGAAGGTTGTCTCGTCTTCTGTGTAGGGGTAGGAGGCGTGAGGGAAGCTAGGGTTTCATTTTTGTTAGAGAGAGGGCCGAGAGAAGAAAGAGAGTCGCCGACTATTTTGTTGTTCTTCGTGGAAAGGCTATAGGGTTTCTTTTTTTTGAAAGCTGCGTGATGGCTAGGGTTTTTGTCTTTTTTTTTGCCGTGAATGAGAAAGGCCAGCGAGGAGGAGAGAAGGATGTTTTAGGGTTTCATTGTTTGTTTTAGTGTTTGCCAAGTGAGAGTCAAGGGAAAAGGGTTTGGATTTTGGTTTCTTTTTATAATGGTATCCTAGGGTTATGGTTGTGCATAGATTTTGAAAAGGAAACAAATCAAGCAATTATAGGTTGGTTTAATTTAGGTAAAACATATTTATATTTTTGGTGGGGGAATTTCTTTGATTTGGTAGGTGATTTATTTAATTTAGGAAGAGATTTATTTAATTTAGGAATGAGATTTGTTTTGATTTAATTGGATTTGATGGATTTAATTTCATTTAATTTGATTTGATTTAATTTGTGATATGTGTTTTAAATGTTTTAATTATTTGGATTGGGCTTTGGTGGGCCTAGTGTGATGTGGGCGTGTGGCTTGGATGAATGGGCTTTGGATAGGTGCGGGGGTTTTGGGCCGAGGCTTAATATTTTAAAACAGAGATTAATCGGGCGAACCCGAGGCCAATTAGCGAGTTAAATTTGTTGATGTATTTATTTCTTGAATTTTTCCCTTCCGATGTCTGTTTCCCGCGACTTCCATAACTTATCGGGAAGTGCCTCCGTACGAGGCTCATCATTGGGCTTATATACAAAAATGCAGTGTCTACAACATGCTCAAAGCATATGAGACATTAGGTCGCATACATATCATGACGTACATGATCGATCCGACTACAGAAGCATACGAGATCTGAATCATTGCATCTCTCTCATCTTGAGTTTTAGGACACATGTCCTTCGATAAAGACGTCATGTGACACCGGAAGCAGCCCCTTCTTGGACTGATCCATGTTTAATCTCTTCAACACTTTGTCAATGTACGAGCTCTGGGAGAGTCCTAGCAGCTTTCTAGAGTTATCCCGGTAGATCCTTATTCCTAGAATAAATGCTGCCTCTCCCAGGTCTTTCAAGGAGAATTTTAATGAAAGCCAAGCTTTCACCGATTGTAGCATGGAAATTTCATTGCCAATAAGCAATACATCATCAACGTATAGGACAATGAATGTCAGTGCGCTCCCACTAACCTTCTTATATACACAAGAATCATCTTCGTTTTGAATGAAACCATATTCTTTTATGATCTCATCAAAATGTTGGTTCCAATAACGCGATGTTTGCTTTAATCCATAAATGGATCGGTTTAACTTGCAAACCTTGTTTGCATGTTTTAGTAAGACAAAATCATCAGGTTGTTTCATATAAACATCCTTCAAAAGGTTTCCGTTAAGGAAAGCGGTTTTGACATTCATCTACCATATTTCATAATCGAAATATGCAGCAATAGTAAGCATTATCCAAATGGATTTAATCATGGCAACAGGTGAAAAAGTCTCGTCGTAATCGACACCATGTCGTTGACGGAACTCTTTAGCTACAAGCCTAGCTTTGTACGTTTGTATGTTGCATTCCATTTCTGTCTTCCTTTTGAATACCCATTTACTACCAATAGGCTTAATGCCTTCTGGTACATCAACCAATGTCCAAACTTGGTTGATATACATGGAATTCATTTCAGACTTCATGGCTTCTTGCCATAAAGCAGAATTGATACCTTGTATCGCTTCCTCAAACATAGCCAGTTCATCTTCTTCAATAAGATTAATGTCTACATGAGGTGAGATCAGAAACCCATACCTCTCAGGTTGTTTTCTGACTCTCTCCGACTTACGCGGTTCTTGTGTATTAGAAGATTGTGGAACAGTCTCATCCCTGATGGGCTATTCGTGTTCCGTGAGGAGGTCGGTGCCAGGAACAGTATCACTCTGATTTTCATCGAGTTTTACTTTCCTCCCACTTACCACTGCATTCATGAATTCCTTTTCTAGGAAAACTGCATGAAGAGCAATAAATATTTTGTTCTCTTGTGGGTTGTAGAAATAATATCATTTCGTTTCCTTAGGATACCCTACAAATAGACACTTATCCGATTTGGGTTCTAGTTTGGTACCATCCAAACGTTTAACATATGCCCAACATCCCTAAATCTTCACGAATGAGAAACCTGGTTTCTTTCCCGTCCATATCTCATATGGAGTCTGTTCAACAGACTTTGACGGAACCTTATTCAAAATAAGTATTGCACTGTTTAATGCGTATCCCTAGAAGGAAATCGATAGCTCTGTGTGACTCATCATTGACCTTACCATGTCCAATAAAGTTTGGTTTCTCCGTTCGGACACACCGTTCAATTGAGGTGTTCCGGGAGGAGTCCACTGTGAAAGAATACCATATTCTTTCAAGTAATTTTGAAACTCATTGCTTAAGTATTCTCCACCACGGTCCGACCGTAATGTTTTAATACTTTTACCAGTCTGTTTTTCTACTTCGTGTCGAAACTCTTTGAATTTCTCAAAAGTTTCCGACTTGTGTTTCATAAGATACACATAACCATAATGCGATGCATCATCCGTAAAGGTTATGAAGTATTCATATCTACCTCTGGCCTGGCTAGACATGGGCCCGCATACGTCACTATGAACGAGGGCTAACAGCTCGGTGGCACGTACACCTTTACTACTAAAGGTGTTTTAGGCATTTTGCCGAACAAACAAGATTCGCATACATCATATGAATTAGGATCAAATCCGCTCAAGTATCCATTCTTCGAAAGTGTGGATATACGAATTTTGTTAATGTGTCTCAGACGACAATGCCATAAATAAGTTTCATCCGTATTACTCAATTTGAACTTTTTGTTTGTCATGTTATATGCTTGAGATTCGTTTATGTTCAAAATATAAAGACCATTATTTACATCTACTATACATATCTCACTATCATCTTTATAAACAAAACACCCAGTATTCCTGAATACAAAAGTATACCCGCATCTGGTTAAACTAGATACAGAGATAATATTCCTAGTCAAACTAGGTAAAAAATAACAGTCCCCTAATATAAGTACATGCCCTGAGGGCAGGTTCAAAATAAAGGTGCCAACGAACAAAAAACAGCGAATTTCATCCATTTTCGACTCGCAGGTCAATCGCTCCTGAAGCCAGTCTCCTGATATTCTGCAGATCATGCACATCAGTATATATGTGAGTACCACATCCAGTATCAAAAATCTAATTTTTAAAACTAGTAGTGGACATGTTTATTTCAATAACAAACATACTTGAAGCCGGAGCCTTGCCCGTCTTCGCTTCCTTCAAGTTCGCCTTGTACTTACGGTAGTCACGCTTCCAGTGACCCCGTTTGCCACAATGTAGGCAGACGTCTTGGGATATGTCATTTGTCTTCCCAGACGACTGTGACGATTGAGCCTTGCCCTTTTTCTTCTTCTTCTTCACACCCTAATAAGCCTTCGGCCAAGCCTTGGCCTTATTGGATGTCGAAGTAAGATGGGTCTCGCGCTTCTTGCCTTTCAGAAGCTATGGCTCTGTCTATTTCAGCATATCCATTAACTCTCCAAGAGTTTTCTCTTGGTTCATCATATTATAGTTCATGATGAACCCGCCCCAACAGTCGGGCAGAGATTGTAAGATCAAATCTATAGAAGTCTCGGCCTCGAAGGTAATGCCCAGCTGACCCAACTATTCGATGTCAGCAATCATATGTGATACGTAATGGTCGACATATGTACCCTTTGACATACGAGAGCGAAATAGTTTCTTCTACAAATCATACTTATGATATCGAAGATTAGATATATGAAGATCCTTCAATTTCAATATCATATTATAAGGATCCAATCCTTTTTCTGACGACAAAACTGAGAAGTCATTGAAGCAAGCATAACGAATTGAGCAGTAAATTTATCATCACGATGAGTCTTCCAAAGCTCATGCTCTACTGGCTGCTCAAGTCCGGGCTCAGGCCCGAGAGGTCTCTCTATTACATAGAGTAACTTCTCAGCTCCCAAGACTATCATGAGGTTCATTTCCCAGTCTAGAAAATTTGCGTCGTTAAAGACATTCTCACCCATGATTATGTCTCTAACGTTAATCTTTCCAGCTATTTTGATTGCTATAGTCCAACTATCCAATCAAGTGTTTCAGGTACACTCAAATGCAATGGTTACTATAGTCCAACTATATAACCAACTACAAATGGAGTAGTGTTAAGTACAGTCTAACTGTTCAAAGAAAATAATAAAATAATATTAGTCCAACTAATATATATAAAGACGAGAAATAATAATAATAGAGCGCGCGTATTAGCGAGTATTAAACGAAATTGTAAATTTAATACTAGCCTCCCACTAATTTTCGGTGAGCCTTTAACCCTCCGTTGAGTACTCGGGAAACCTAGTTTCCTAGTGGGCTAGGATCCTGTTAAATAATACACAACCTTGACTTTGGCCAACAAGCTGTATAAAATTTAACTAGGTAGATCTCTAAGATCAATTGGATCCCATCCAATTCCTAGATCCGGTAGGTGGACATCCAAGTCCGAAACATATATCCAATATATTTCCTAACCTGTTTCCTCTGAATCAACTAAGCCTTGGCTTTGGCTCAACAAGCTTAAAGATTCCAGTTAAGCGCGACCTATAGACAGTGGGAAAGCTTCGTAATCCACGTCGATGAACAAGAGTGACCTTGACTTTGGCCAAAAATTCATAATTGCCCAAGACATGCGATATTAACAAAGCCTTAATGGTTCAAACACGTCCGCGATAGACAATGATCTTGACTTTGGCCAACAAATCAAAGCCAATCTTGGATCTTGAGAGAGAACCACTCAATTGAAGGAAATGCTTAATATTAAATGTGATGGCGGTTTCGTAAATTGGTAACCAATTTATTATCTTTGATTAGGTCTCATCAACACTCTTAAACATGCATTCTAAAAGCATAATAAGGCGCGATAAATTTAATAATGATATACAGATGGATATATACAATTTGTTCCTAGAACAAATCTCTCTCTCTTCCTCTCTCCCGCTAGCACTTTACATCTTCTAAAACCCAATTACATAACACTATAAGAAACCTCATTTACATTGATGGGAATTGGTGAGAAGAGAAATACAATGAGAATGAGAGGTGATAGGCTGGACGCGCAGGTCCAATTTCAAATAAATATCATATTTATAATCATTTCCAAAATTTCCCCCCCACCCATCAATATCCATCTGATATACATTATTCAAAGAAATACATCCAAGCATTCACACATAGCATGTTGTCAATCAATCTAATCCAATTAATTAATTCTTCAATTAATGACCATCCAATGTTCATATAACGATTTGATTTACACGAGTCCAACTCGTTTAAGAATAAATACTCAAAGTAAGTATTCTTGAATTATATCGAACTACAATATTAAATCCAATTTTAATTGTATTCAATACTAATTCAAGTTTAATTCCAAATTAAACAATTACACTTATTTTATTAATGCCTTTTTAGACTTGGATTCCAAATCCAATCAAATGGCCTCAAAGACCCATTTAGCATCCAATGCAAATTCTATTAGGTCCAATGGGCTTTTAATTAGTTCTTTAGGCATGGACTTTTGGCCATTATGGATCAAACCCATAATGTCTTGGCCCATTTAGGAATCACCCTATGCCAAAAATTAATTTTGGCCCATTAGGCCCAATTAAATTATTAAAGGCATAAAAGTCATATATTGGACTTTTATAGAATGGTTTAGGCCCAATTGGATCCAAACCAATTGTCCAAAATAAAACTTGGCCCAACCAAGCCCATTAATCCAAATATAACCAAATTAGCCCAATTAGTATTTTAGGGACTAATTTACATTAATACAATATTCCAAATATTACATTAATCCAATTTAAGTGTAATTAACACAACTAATTAATTAATCTAACATTTCCAAAATATTAATTAATCTAATTAATCATGTTATAATTCCAATTCATGTCCAACACAAATTGAAGCAAAATCAACTCTCCAACAACATGTTTCTCACGACAATAGCAAGAAATTAACATCCAATTTGATTTCAATCCAATTAAATCAACATTCAACATTTATTTCATGCCATTAACACATCTAAGTGTCTAATTTCAAAAAATCACCATGATCTTAATCTAGGGTAGTTTCGACCAACATAAGGATTTTAGGGAAATTCGATCTAATCAATTTTTCAACAATCTAATGATGCACAACTCTAAATTATCATCATCTAACATCAACCAAAACTCAATTTTGAATTTTCATGCTCCAAGCAAAAATACCCAAATAAAGTTTATAAACCCTAGAATTCAAAATCACATTTAGAAGGCTCTTATACCATTGTTAGTCTCTAATCAAGTAAAAGTTACGGAATAACTTACATTGATTTAGGGAGAAATTTCAAAAAAAAAAATTTCTTTGGATGAAGCTCCAAGCTTGTTGATTTGTTGTTTTGCCTTGGGTGAGTTTCCCTAACACCTCATTTGACTCTCCAAGTGCTAGCTTTTAGAAATTTTTGAAGCAAAAATTTCTCTTCCAAGAGAGAGAATTCGGCAATTTGAGAGGGAATGAGAGAGTGAATAGTGTATTGCTCTCCAAAAACTAAGTTGTTGTGTGTTTAAAGCCTTCAATTAATATTGCCAACTACTTCCATCAATATAAGACATTTGATGTAAGTCATGGGTCCCACCACATTTAAATTCAAAATTATCGATTTATTAAATTAATTGCGTTATTTATTCTATACGAACTTAATCCCAGATTAATTCTTGTCGTAATTAATCCCAGATTAATTTTCTCTCTCATAATTAATCTTAGATTAATTCTATCCGAGTCAAATGTCATTGGTGAATCTTTGGGATGTGACCCAAGAGATTCCTGGATATGTTGGAAGTAAATACGGTTGTCGAACTATCTGAACACATGAGTACTTCGTACCATGTTCTCATCGATTTACAAGACCTTGTTGGCTTCTAGCAAAGCACCGTGCCTACCCAATTCTCCAGAAATATCCGAGGAGGAATATCATCTGTATCAGGCGTATTAATACTATGTAATGCGTAATACGATCCAATATCAGATGTCACATACTAGGCCTAGTGCTAGCTCTGTGTCTGCCCCGTACGAAGTATATATCGGATCCCAAGTAACTAGTCTCTGTAATCGGAAAGTCATGACCTAGTCATACTTTCCCGATAGCTACAGCTTTTAAGAGTACTAGTTTCGTATCTTGTGTGACCATTATCTCCATATGACTGAAGTGATACTCCCATCTTGACATCACATCCAATACACTATGATTCTCAGTAAACCCAATACAGGCGTACACAGAATCTGATAAAGCTCCAGATGACCAATATCAAAGTAAATTGATTGTCGTAAGTAATAGCGACGTAAGTCTCGGGTTAAAGATCACATACACTTACCCTGATTCAGATTCCCATAGACACATAGTCATACTACCAATGGGATTCCGAATGGGTCTATCCAGAGCGAACTGTTCCCGGTCCAACGGCTAATAGAACCTCTTATTACATTTGCATAAGTATCCAATACCAAAATATATGAAAATTATACCGTTAAGCTTCCATAACGCCCACAAGTGTAATACTAGTCTATTCCGCATTATCAATGTCCAGTCTCGATAATACTTCGACTATGGATATTTAATGATTAAACCTTTCGTGGATTAATATTGTCTCATATCTTATTAATCTGATTTAACCATATGGACTTTTATCATTATATATATCCAAGAAATCCAATTACAATAATGATAAAATAGCAATTTCCTTTTGTCACATAGTTAATTTGTACAAAAACACAATGTTCTTTACAAATAGTGATGTTATGGGTCATAATTGTCCAACTGGAATCTGCTTCCCGCTATGAAATTTTGATAGTCAAATTTCTATTTTTCCGTTATGGGAGATTACAGAATAATTAAAGTAGTGGATGGCACTAATAGATTTAAAATCCATAATCGTATTAGTGTTTTTATATTGAAATAAAAAATATTCTACTAGTGTTTAATTTTTATCTTGTAAATGGCTACCGTGAATCCATTAGCGCGAATTTTGGATTCTAATAAACTGAAAGGGGCCGAGAACTATTTTGAATGGGAAATGAACATACACCTTGTCTTAGAGTCAGAAAAGTTGAGCTTTTGACGCTCAATCCATTGCCTGTTGAAATCGATCCTGATTCCACTTCCGAAGAGCGTGAGACTTTTGAAAAATAGAAAGATGATAACCTAAGGGTGAAATCCTATATTTTAGTATTGATGGTTCCAAAGTTTCTCAGAAAGTACATAGAGGTACCTGATGCTTGGAGCATTATGATAATACTCAAGGAGTTTTTCGGAGCAAATCAAGAAATTAAAATATAACGGAGATCTAAGGAATTGTTTCATGCTACGCTAGTGGTTAACATTCATATTTTGAACATGATAGACTAGATCTGATATTTAGAACGACAAGGCATAATGATCGATGAATGATTAGGCTGAAATTTGATTCTATCTTCTTTGCTTGGTACTTACACTGGCTTTATGTTAAATTTTCATATGCATTCTATCCAAGCCATTTATGAAGACCTTCATAACATGTTACGCACGACAGAATAAGATTTGAAGAAAGGCAATCCCACTTTGTACCTCCATGGTAGAGCAAGCACTTCAAAGACTTCTAGAAAGTCGAAGAAAATCAAAATAGGAAATAAATAGATATCAAATAGAAACTCTAAAAAGCACAAAACTGCAAGACCGCATGTAGCTCGTGATACATGTCTACACTGCAAGAAGTCTGGACACTGGAAGAAATATTGTTCAGACCTGAAAGGAAAGGTAGGACCTTCAGGTACGCTTTGTATTTTTCCTATTATTGACATCTCATTAGCCTTAGATGTAAATAGTGGATGGGTGTTAGACACCGTCAGTGTCATTCATATTTGTAACTCCATGCAGGTCATTAGGGTTAAAAGAAGGCTGAACAAATGGGAGATCCAGCATAGAGTTGGGAATGGCGAGACATTGGATGTCAAGGCGATTTCCCACAATTGTTCTAGATATCCCTAATGGATGTAAATTATTTTTACATGACTGTTATTATGTTCCTTCTCTTATCAGACATATAATATCATTACCGGTATTGGTTAAAGAGAGAGATAAAATAAATATTAAAGATGGTGCTTTATGTTTATAATAAAGATAACTATTTGATATGTGAATGTTCTTTTTCTAACGGTCACTATGCTTTGGAAACATATCGAGATGTCTTTAATGCAGAGGAAAATAAAAATAAATGATCTGAATTAAATAATACTGAATTATGACTTATGAGATTGAGCCACATAGGTGTTAGACGTCTGTCAAAATTGGTTAAAAATGGTTTGATTGGAGATCTTACCTTAGATCCATATCAAATTTGTAAGTCATGTATCTAAGGGAAAATGACAAAGGCCTCATTTCTTTGTGTTGGACACCATGCTGAAGATTTATTGGAGCTAATACACAGTGATGTGTGATTACGCCCAAAAAGTACTTGTGGATATCGTAGTATAGTTGGGGTGTCGATTACTTAGAGAGATGGTTACAAAGAAGTGATTTACTTAAACAAAACATTAGCAGTAACTTAATGAAAAGATATAGATTGAATTGGTAATTATAGTAAAGATTAATAAAAACAATTAAAAGATATCAATAGAGAGAGGCAGCAAAGCGTCAGGAATCTCTCTTGTATCAAATTCCTATATTCAGTTATTGATTTCTTTTATTACTCAATTGAAGGTTTCACATCCCAAACCAACAATCGGAAGATATTTAATTCTACGTATATTAAATTCTAAGGTAACCAATGATTTATTTTCTCTATGTTAACATCACACAAAGCTATCGTTATGACCTATCTAACATCGACAATACCCTCAGAAATATTGCAGCAGAAGACCAACTCATAAAATAACTTTACCAGTCACAACTGGGTTCCCCAATCACACATAGAAAAAGCATGACTGAATCTATATGCAAGTTGAATAAACACAGTTTTTGGATTCATAAAACGAAAGATAATAAAGAATAATAAACATCAATTGTATTAAACATTTAAGAGTATTTAGGAATCAACAACATGAATATAAGAAATCAATTACAAGAGTTCATCATTAGCTTTGCCTAGGAGATTAGTTCTCTATGGAAGAAAGAGACATAGCCTGAAGAGATTGCAACAACATCCTGTCTGGTATGAAATTTCTTCATTCTTCAATCTAAAAATTATATTTGTCGCTCTTTGTTATGTGTTTCTTCTCTCTTTTTTCTCGTCTTTTCTCCCCCTAGGGTTTTGGACGAGCTTGGGTTTATATAGAGAAGTCTCGGAGACCTTATTTGCGTAAAAAATGAACTAAGCTAAAACCCTAGAAAATATTTATGTGACACGACGCGTGGCCTTTGCGCATCGGGACGCGTGGCTTGGCTTGCAGGATAAAGATTTCTATGTTTTTGCTCGTCCCGCGCACTTCCGATGCATCTGTCCCGAAACATGTGTAATTGATCCAATCTTCATGTTCCATTGCTTCCTAATAATAAAACATAAAATAACTATAATTAAGATTAATACATGTTAATCAAGTCGAGTTAGCGATGTTTAAAGTACATTTTCATGCACTTATCACAACCCCAACTAGCTTATTGCTAGTCCCTAGCAATTCAAGCTCAAAAATAAAATAAAAACTAAATAAAATAAATAAAAATTATCTAAGCCACTTTCATAGGGATCATGAATGCATTTAGCGTATGTAACAAGCCTTTAAACCCCTAGGTGGTCTTAGTGGACGAGTTATAGTCTCGTAAGGGCTTACAGCGACAACACCCACAAACATCATTCAAAACACATGCAAAAATAACAAAATGAAATAGGCCCAATAGTTATACAAATTATTGTCCTCAAAGAATGCCTAGTAATGAAATCAGAGACCTTCAAAGTACTCTATGCAACTCAAATCCAAGTCCTTGAATAAATCATCTAAGCCATACTCACAGTGCGTGTGTGTGTGTAAAGGTTCATTCACAGCTTGATTCCTAGGTAAGCCAACTCAATGATTTCGTGTAAAAATTGGGATTCGATGGGTCAAACCAACCTACATATCTCAATTATGCTCTGTAATTGTCTTTCTGTGCTCAGCATGGTATGCTTTTTTTCTTTTCGTGTCTCTTTTTTTCTTTTTTTGAATTTTTATCTTTTTCTTTTTCTTTTTTTCAGCACACCTACTCTTTAAGGTATCATTTCTCCTAATGGTGGTCCTAACACTCTCACATGGGTAGCTTCACGCTTATCGGTTATAGGTGGTTTAATTTCTTTATTTAGAGACTTTTTTTAACCATACCACACATCATAACACTAGCAAATCAAGATAGACATCTAAGCAAATGTTCATTCATCGACATGCAATTTCTTTAACTAGTCACTTTGCCAACTATTTAGGTTGTCACTGCTAAAAACCCCATAATTAAGTGCTTATGAGTCTAACCTAGATCAATTACTCAATGTATCAGATAAAGATATATTAAACAACTTATCGTTTCTAAGATTTCACCAAAGCAAACAATATCATCATTGGACTTATTCGTTACTATCAATGACTAAAAACAAACAAAATAATTTTTTTTAAATAGGTATTATCACAAGTATTATCATGCGTATGCATACACCCCCACACTTAAAACTTACATTGTCTTCAATGTAAGATAAATATAAAGAAAAAGGATTAAGAACAACACTACCAAGCGCGAAGTTGATCAAGTTCCTTCTGGTAAGACTTTAGTTGTATGGTCGTGTAGGTTGTGTTAAGACCTGATAAATACTCATGTAGATAATAAACATACAATTAGCACACAATAAAATAAAACTACAGTAAATAAAATAAATAAAAATAACTAGATAAATAAAATAAATGCAGATGCAAGGGTTGCCTCCCCGCTAGCTCTAAGTTTAACGTCCTCAGCAAGACTTAACCACGCAAGTTGTCATGGTGGTTTCCATATTGCGAACCAAGTAGTCCCATGTTCTTTCTTCTTCGGTAGACAATGGTGATTAAAACCTGAAAATGAATTTTTGTCTGGCTGTTGTAGTTTATCTCGGGATCCTGCGGGGTCTGGTGGTTGAGATGTTATCATTGGTTAACCTTCTTTTGAGCTTCCCAGGTATCATCTTCAAATGAGCACTAATTCTCATTTTCCTCATTTTACGATTCTTTGGGGTCAATTTCAGTTCGAGAGGGTTTGGTTCATGTTGTAAAGAAGTTGTTCCTGGTAAGACTATTTCTAGCATGTATGTATATTGGCACTCATCATCACCTTGTGGTTGTTTTTCAACATGAAAAATATTTAAAACTAGTATCACGTTCCCAAATGATAACTTCATGAGACCATTCCTGCAATTGATAAGGGCATTAACTGTAGCAAGAAAAGGTCTACCTAAAATCAGATTGGGTGTCTAAAATCAGAAAATCAACGAGGTAGTATAATTTATCAATTTGAACTAAAACATCCTCAACTACTCCCCGCGGTGTTCGGATGGATCGATCAGCTAACTGTAAAACCACTGATGTAGGTTTAATCTCTCCAAGTCCTAACTGCTTATAGATAGAGTATGGCATGAGATTAACACTAGCACCTAAATCTAATAAAGCTTGACTGAACTCATGTGTGCCAATGTGACAGGTGATGGTGGGATATCCTGGATCTTTATATTTTATTGGAGTCCTCTGTTCAATTACTGCACTAGTCTGCTTTGTCAAAAATGCAGTCTTTTTCACATTATGCTTCCTTTTTATGGTGAAAAGATCCTTCAAAACCTTCGCATATGTAGGAACTTGTTTTATCACATGTAAAAAATGAAGATTGATTTTTACTTGCTTAAGATGTTCTAGGATATCACCATTAGGGTCTGGAACTCTCGTTGTGGGCCTAAGTGTTTGAGGAAAGGGTACTCTAATTGGGGTATGTGGCACTTATTCTTCCTGAGGGGTATGTGTATTATTATCCTTAGTGGCACCTATAGTGTTGGGGATATCCGGCATCCCTACCTCTTTACCACTCCTAGTGATTATAGCATTAACACTTTTTATATTGGATGCCTCATGACCAGCCTGTGCCATGTTTTGTCCTTGTGGATTAGGTTAAGCTTGAGATGGAAATTTTCCTTGTTCTTGCACAGTTAGGATATTGGTCAACTTAGAGACTTGACTATTTATCTCCTTATTGTCTTCCACTACATGAGCTATTAATGACTCAAACCTTTGATTGGGTTTTCTCTGGACCTCCACAAATGCTTGCACAATATCCTCTAAAAAATTCCTAGGAACGGCATGTGTGTGATACTGGGGGCACTGTAACCTCTAGTTTGTGGTGTCTGACTAGGTTGTGGGGGCTTCTGTTTCCAACTAAGATTGGGATGGTTCCGTCAACTGGGATTATAGGTATCTGAATACGGTGTATAAGGTTTCTTGTACATCCCTACGGTATTGCATTGGTCCTCATATGTTTCCCTCAACTCACCATATGAATGGCACGCTTGGGCCAAATGGTCAGTCCCTTTGCACACAAAACATTCCCCTTGGGGTTCTAAGTAGGGATGGCAAAATTTGGATCTGGACCCGGGTCTGGTCGGATCCGGAAGCAATTTCGTTACCTCGGGTACGGTTCCGGACCGGGTCTTCCCGGTCTGGATCCGGATACCCGATTTACTGTTTTTTTAATTTTTTTAATTGTATTATTTTATATTTATATTTGGATTTTGTCAATTTTATTAGTTTTATTTCAATTCTTTTATATTTTTTAATTTATTCTATTATATTTTTTATATATATGCATATTATTTTGTATTTTTCATTATATTTTAATTTATTATTTTTTTCGGACACGGGTCTATCTGGGCCGGACCCGTGCGAACCCGAGTCCGGATCCGGATTCGACCGGGTCCAAATTTTTAAGACCCGAGTCTAGATTTTTTAATCCCGGACCCGGGTCGTCCGGGTTCATGCGGACCCGAGCCGGGTCCGGGTCTTATTTCCATAGTTCTAAGTGGGCTACTACATGTATAGTCTTGCTATTTTTGGCCATTAAAGCTCATATATGTCTAGTTAATAACTCAACTTGTGCCTTAAGACTGTCATCTTCCCTAAAGTGGTGTATGCCTCTACTAGAAGGAGTGGGGTGTGTCCTATCAGTGCTATCCATGGAATTAGGTCCAATCCAAGTGTGAGATTTATCAGGTAGGTCATTCGAGTACTCTAATGCCTCATCATGGTCCTTTCGGATGAACTCACCATTGCACACTATCTCAACAAATTGGCGTTCTCTAGGGGTTAGACCATCATAAAAATAGCTCATAAGCGCCAACTCTCATATCTGTGGTGAGGACAACTAGCTAACATCTTTTTAAACCTCTCCCAAGTTTGATAAAGTGTTTCACTGTCTTTCTGGGAAAAGGTAGAAACTTTTCTTTTCAGGACATTCGTTTTATGGTGTGGGAAGTATTTGTTAAAGAATGCATGTGTCATCTCACCCCATGATCCTATTGACCGAGGTCTCAAAGAATACAACCAGCTCTTAGCTATATCCTTAAGGCAAAAGGGAAGAACTTAAGTCTAATTGTGTCGGTAGTCCCAAATTAGTCATGGAAAGTTGCTACAACCTCTTTAAAATCTCTAATGTGCACATAAGGGTTCTCGTTCTCCAAACCATGAAAGGTTGGGAGATATTGTATCATTCCAGGTTTAAAATCTATATATGACGCATTAGGAGGAAACATGATGCATGATGGTGTAGCTGTGCGAGTGGGATGAAGGTTTTCAAGAGTCCTCATGGGTGGTCTCTCGTACTCACTCACTCATAGTGTGTTTGCTAGATGTGGATAGTGTGGCAAAAAGATTATCAAACAGACTTTCTGAGTCTGAGTTTTCTTCTTCAATCCTAACAAATCTACCAAACATATCCCTACGTCTAGACATGTACTTAAACACAAATAGAACTAGAAACGAAAATAAAAGAATAAACTAAAAATAAATTAATTAATTAATAAAATTCAAAATTAAAATTAAAATTAAAACTGAAATAAAATTAATAAACTAAAAATAAATAATTAAAAAAAAAACTAATAATCAAAACTAAACTAAAACTGAAATAAAATAAAATAAATAAGTCAATAATAATAATAAAAAAATAAGATGGAACGAAGTTACGGCTTTTGTTGTTGACCAAACAAACCTGCTCCTTTTACTTGTAAACAGTCTCCCTAACAACGGCGCCAAAATTTGATTACGCCCAAAAAATACTTGCGGCTATCGTAGTATAGTTGGAGTGTCGATTCCTCAAAGAGATGGTTACAAAGAACTGATTTACTTAAACAAAACGTTAGCAGTAACTTAATGAAAAGATATAGATTGAATTGATAATTAAAGTAAAGATTAATAAAAATAATTAAAAGATATCAATAAAGAGAGATAGCAAAGCGTCGGGAATCCCTCTTGTATCAAATTCCTATATTCAGTTATTGATTCCTGTGATTACTCAATTGAAGGTTTCACATCCCAAACCAACAATCGGAAGATATTCAATTCTACGCATATTGAATTCTAAGGTAACCAATGATTTATTTTCTCTATGTTAACAGCACACAAAGTTATTGTTATGATCTATCTAACGTCGACAATATACCCTCAGGCAATACTGCAGCAGAAGACCAACTCATAAAATAAATTTATCACATATAGAAAAAGCATGACTGAATCTATTTGCAAGTTCAATAAACACAATTTCTGGATTCATAAAACGAAAGATAATAAAGAATAATAAACATCAATTGTATTAAATATTTAAGAGTATTTAGGAATCAACAACATGAATATAACAAATCAATTACAAGAGTTTAACTTTAGCTTTGCCTAGGAGATTAGTTCTCCATGGAAGAAAGAGTCATAGCCTGAAAAGATTGCAACATCATCTTTCTGGTATGAAGTTTCTTCGTTCTTCAATCTCAAAATTATGTTTGTGGCTCTTTGTTGTGTGTTTCTTCTCTCTTTTTCTCCTTTTTCCCCCCTAGGGTTTTGGACGAGCTTGAGTTTATATAGAGAAGTCCTGGAGGCCTTATTTGCATAAAAAATGAACTAAGCAAAAACCCTGGAAAACGTTTACGTGTCGCGATGCGTGGCCTTTGCGCTTTGCGACCCGTGGCCGGGATTGTAGGATAATGATTCTTACGTTTCTGCTTGTCCCGTGTGCTTCCGATACATCTGCAAGATCTCGAAACATGTGTAATTGATCCAATCTTCATGTTCCATTGCTTCCTAATAATAAAACATAAAATAAACTATAATTAAGGTTAAATACATTATAATCAAGCCAAGTTAGCAATGTTCAAAGTACATTTTCATGCACTTATCAATGTGTATGGTCCATTAAATCATGCCTCTCATGATAGTTCAACATACTTCGTGACTTTCACGGATGATAAGTCAAGATATGGATATGTCTATTTGATGAGACATAAATCGGAAACGTTTGAAAAGTTTAAAATATTCTGAAACGAAGTAGAAATCCAAACCAGAAAATTCATCAAGTGTCTTCGATCAGATCGAGATGGTAAATTCATGAGTGAAGAATTAAGAACTTATTTAAGGAGAATGAGATTCTCGTCCAATATAGACCACCAAGAACTCCTCTACACAATGGTGTGTCTGAGCGGAGAAATTATTTTTATTGGATATGCTACGATCTATGATGAGCTATACAGATCTTCCATATTATCTTTGAGGTTAAATTTTACTTACTACTGCCCACATACTTAATAAAGTTCTATCGAAATTTGTTTCTACGATCTCATATCAGATACAGTATGATAGAAATCCAAGTCTTAGATATTTAAAGATTTGGGGTTGTCTTGCATACGTTAGAGTTCCTCAACTGGATAAACTAGCACCTATAAGGTATAAATTGGACATCCTGAAAATTCTTTGGGATATCAATTCTACGATTCTAAGAAACGAAATGTATTTGTTGTTCGTTTTGTCACTTTTCTTGAAAATTAATTTTGAGAAAAAGTTGGAATTGTAGAAAGATTGAACTCGATGAGTTTGATCCCAACATTAAAGAACCTGAGATGGAACCAGAGATCCAATTAGGTGAAGGATCTACAACACAGGTTCTACGTAAGTCAAATAGAATATCAAGGCCTTCTGAGAGAATGTTTTAAATGTCTGATATGAGACTTGATGTTCTCCTCTCAGTGGAAACGGATCCGACTATGTATAAAGAGGCGATATTGGATATCAATTCAGGAAAATGACAGGAAGCCATGAAATCTGAAATGGATTCTATGCATGAGAATCAAGTCTAGGACTTAGTTTAACTTCCTGAATGAGTTAAACCTATTGGTTGTAAATGGGTTTATAAAGGAAGCGATGGCCTGATAGAAAGGTGGAAACATTTAAGGCCCGGCTGTTAGCAAAAGATTACACCCAACGTCCTGAGATTGACTATGAGGAAACTTTTCATCAGTAGCCATGCTAAAATCCATTAGGATTCTTTTAGCCATTGTTGCATATCATAACTATGAGATATGGCAGATGCATATGAGAATCTCTTTCCTAAATGGATTCTTCGATGAGGATATCTATATGGAACAACTAGAGGGTTTCGTATCCAATGAGACTTCAAACTTGGTTTGTAAGCTCCAAAAGTTTATTTATGGACTTAAACAGGCATCCCGAAGTTGGAATCATCGTTTTAATGAGATAATTAGATTATCTGAATTCATCCAGAACGAGGAAGAACCGTGTGTTTATAATAAAGTTAGTGGGAGTATGATAATATTCCTTGTATTATATGTAGACAATATCCTTGTTATTGGGAATGATATAGGATTTATGCAAAGTATGAAAGTCTACCTTTGCAAGAACTTCTCCATGAAATACATGGGTGAAGCTTCCTATATACTGGGTATAAGGCTCTACTAGGATAAAGTTAGGAAGCTTATAAGGTTATCGCAACCCACGTACATAGATAAAATTTTAGAAATGTACGGTTTTACCAACTGTAAGACAATAAATGTGATGGAGTTAGTGCTTGGAGTGTCAATCTGAATTGTACATTTTATTATTTATTAATAAAATAACTATATTTTTCATTTCATACCTTATTAATAGTATTTTCATTATGCGTATTAGATTGATGTATAGATATGCTAAGAATGACATCGACCTTGGAATAGTCTTGACACTAGGTGTAAACTATTCTTAAAGTAAATATTCATAGTCGTTGGTTTTGGAATACGGTCAAATTCCTATAACCTAGAAGACTAGCACATGTCGTATATTGGAATTAGAGTTCCAATGTTTTAACCCGATGTACCATGAGTTTTGGAAAATCGTATAGACATGTGGGTATTCGTTGAAGCGAATACTGAATGATTCATAGGTGATTCCTAATAGTTAGAAGTACACACCGCCGTCAATAGGAATCTCCTCGAGTTTAGTAGCATATGTAATCCTTTGACTATGATAGCATTGATTTTGTGTGTGATCCTCCACACTTTGATGCCATGTATGTCAAAAACCTTTTATGATCTGGCACTTAGATGTTTTTTGGGTATGGACTGATGCACTCAATAATCAAGTGCAAAGTAAGATAGGATCCATCGGTCCATATGTGAACCATAAAGGGTTTAGGTATCCATGTGAGTAAAGTCACGATTCTTAAATTTTTGGCCAAAGTCGATCTCCTATGGTGGATCGCATCAGTTATGAAAACTCGTGGACATGTCGACATGAGATGTGCACCTCGAAAACTTGACGGTATATTCTATGTTTCCTAAGCACAACTCAGATAGCTTACGACAGAGGGATTATTAAACATATGTGATTACCTCGACTTGTATAGTTCAGAAAAGTCATTCGTGTTCTTCGCGAATTCGGAGGTGACCGAATTGCGTACATATTAGCTAGGCTTATATGACGAACGTGTCTGAACTTAGAGAGTCCCAATATGAAGTGTACTCGTTGAGCACTTGGGTAGCCGATTAATTTTGATAAAAGATAATATTTGATATTATAATTATCAACTAAGAAAATCAAGTGTTATTGGATAACTTTGATTATTTACTTTAACCTAATTGGATTAATTTGATTAATTCAATAATTACACAATGGCTTAATTATAAAATCATAATTATCTCTACCATTTGAGGATATTATGGGAATTATAAGTATGTAATAATATGTGGTTTTGGCTTGATTTAATTGGATTAAATCAAAGTGGTAAATATTTAACTAATCCATTTCCTAATCTTTGGTTTGATATAATTGGATTAAATTAAAATGGGAGATAATGGAGAGTAATCACACCTAATTATACATATTTGGACAAATTGGATTAAGCCCACTTAAAAGTTGATTACAATTTTTATTAATTAAAAATTACATAAGTTTTGCTATAAATATCAAGTTTTAGGAAGGTTTTAATTACAAGTACAAGTATAAGCAAATTCTTAGAGAAATTCGCCTGAGTTAGAGAAGTGTTTAGAGAAACTTGTGAGGTCTCTATAATATTTCATCTAGGAGAAATCAAGATTGGATCTTGAAGTGAAGCTTGCTAGCATTGGCAATCTAGATTGGATCTTGAAGTCAAGCCTGCACACCTTGGAGGTTCTCCAACTATTTCAACAAAGAAGAAGTAGATTGGATCTTACATCAAGCTTGCTAGGTAAGTTTGAACTTCTCTTAAGTTATGAATTATGTATTAGATGCATGATCACATAGCTTAATGTTGAAATAAGGCTAATAAATTATGTTAGGATGCTTTGGAAGTATAAACACAATATGTTTGTTATCATGTCAAAATATTTTATGTTAGACATAAACATAAATTTAGAGTTTAGAACTCTAGATTAAAGCTTAGAGCTATGGCTACCATTCTATAATCATTTGACCACATTTGGGTGACCTAGAATTGTTCACGGTACATTTCTTATTAGGATTCTAATTTGGTTTGTGTATTGGATTCAAAATTTACGCAAGTACGTATTTAGAATAAATTTATATTTTTATAAAAATATTTGATATTCTGAAAAACTTGATTTTTATTCTATAACATGTGTTGATGTTGGTTTTGATGTTAAAAATTAATTTTGGGTATTTTTGAAGTTTTTAGGGAGAGTCGGAAGTAATTAGGGTAAAAAATCCTAATTCCTTCAGCTCACTGGAAAGTGAGCTAAAGGAAGTAACAAAACAAAGAAAGGAATTAAAAAAAAAAAGTCAGCACTTTCGTACAGTGTGCCCGCGTACTGTAACGCGCGTGTCATATGCGCACGCGATAATTTTATTTTCTTTAGTTCTTAAACTTCCGGACTCTGATTCAGCCCCGGTTTTTCCTATACACTCATAATGAAATATAATATTTCATTAAATAATTTAAAATTACACAATGCTTGATATCCATGGGTTCGATCCATTTTCGATGCGCGGGGCACCGATCCGACCCTAGAGGTTCCACAACTGTCCCAACAAAATGTATATTTCTGATACGGCATACATCTTTCGAAGAAAATGACACCTCAGACTGAGGGAGAAAGAGTTAGAATGTCAAACTTTTCATATGCTTCTTGTATTGGAAGTATTATGTATGTTATGCTATGTACAAGACCTCACATCAGTTTCGGCCTCAATGTGATTAGTCGATATCAATCTAATTCCGGATAATGATCATTGGACAACCGTGAAATATATCCTGAAATATCTTAAGGGTACTAAGGATAAATTTCTCATATATCGAGAAGATGAGCTACGAGTTAATAGTTATACAGACTCCGACTTCTAGGGATATCCAGATGAGAGAAAGTCTATATCCGGATATATATTTACCCTTAATGGTGGTGCGGTTAGTTGGTGATGTTCAAAGCAAGACTCAACAGCTGATTCCACCAATGAGGTAGAATTTATAGCGGCTTCGGAAGCTGCTAAAGAAGCTGTTTGGATTAGAAATTTTATCACAGAATTTGGCATTATGCCAAGTATTATGGATTCAATCACACTCTACTGTGATAATAATAGAGCCATTGCACAGGCTAGGGAGCCGAGAGCGCATTCCGAGTCTAAACACTTGGAAAGGAAATATCGTGTGATTAGAGAGATCATTGAACGAAAAGACATAGTGATCATGAAGGTTCAAGGAAAAGACAATATAGCAGACTGGCTTACTAAATTCTTACCTCCAAAGTTATTCAACAAACATATGGAGGAGATGGGACTTCGATATCATCCGGATTGACACTAAACAATGGGGAGTTTTTTGGAATTGGTGCTTAGAGCGCCAATCCGAATAATGTATTGTATATTTTATTATTTATTAATAAAATAACTACATTTTCATTTCAACCTTTACTAATAGTAATGTCATATAACATATTAGATTCATATATCAATATGCTGAGAATGACATCGACCTTAGAATAATCATATAGTAATATCGGACACTGAATGGTCCAAAATTGGGATAGTATTACTATTATAAACTATTCTTAAAGTAAATATTCTTAGTCGTTGGTTTTGTAATACAGTCGAATTTATATAACTTAAAAGACTAGCACATGTCGTATATTGGAATTGGAGTTCCAATGGATTAACCCAATGTACCATAAGCAATGGAATCTCTTATAGACATATGGGTATTCATTGGAGTGAATATTGAATGACTCATAGGTGATACCTAATAGTTGGAAGTACACACCACCGTCAATAGGAATCTCGAGTCGAGTAGCATAAGATATCATTTGACTATATTATAGCATTGATTTTGTGTGTGATCCTCTATACTTTGATGTCAAATATTTCAGAGACCTTTCATGCTCTAACTACTAGATGTCCGTTGGGTGTGAACCGATGCACTCTTTAATCAAATGCCTATCAAGATAGGATTCGTCGGCCCGTATATGTACCATAAGGGGTTTAGGTATCCATATAAGTAAGTCATGATTTCTAAGAGTTTGGCCAAAGCCGATCACCTAGGGTGGATCTCATATATCAGAAATGGTGTTCTTATTAGTAGTAAAGAATCGTGGACATATCAATATGAGATGTGCACCTCAGAAACTTGACGGTGTAATCTATGTTTCCTAAGCACAACTCGGATAGCCTATGACAGAGGGATTATTAAATATATGTGTTGACCTTGACTTGTATAATTCAGAAAGGTCGTTCATGTTCTTTGCGAATTCAGAGGTGGCCGAATTATGTACATATAAGCTAAGATTATATGATGAACATATCTGAACTTAGAGAGTTCCACAATATGAAGTGTACTCGTTGAGCATTTGGATAGTCTATAATTTTTTATAATAAATAATATTTGATATTATAACTATCAACTAAAATAATTAAGTATTATTGGATAACATTACACTTAATTATTTACTTTGACCCAATTGGATTAATTGGATTAATCCAAAATCACACAAGGGCTTTGTTATAATTTCATAAATATCTATACCATTGGAGGATATTTTGGTAATTACATATATGTAATAATAGGTGTATTTGTGATGAGTGGTAAATAGATCACTATTTCACACTCATTTGACTTAATATTTTGTATAGTTTCTTGAGTTTTGTGAATATTTTGATGTGTTTTGTGCTATTTTGTAGATAAATAAAATAACAGGACTCTCTGGAGGTAATTCGGGGCCAAAACAGTGGAAAACAGACAAAAAGGGTAAAAATGTAAATTTCCTGCTAAAATGCACCGTGCTAAAATGCGATGTTTGCTAAAGTGCGCCGGAGACTGCTAACATGCGCCGGACACGTGGACCAATCAGAGAAGTTTTGCTAAAATACGCACTTGCTAACGTGCACCTGCCACGTGTCAATATCTGCTAACGTACGCCAGACACGTGTCACCATCACATATTGCCGACAATCATCATCAACACATGTCAATGCTGATGTCAGCGTCGCGACATGCAATAACTTTCCATATCACGACGCCGACACAATTATTGAGCTACCGATGCTGACCCCGCCACGTGTCCTCATCTTCGGAAGTTCCGTGCCACGCGTCCACCATCAACCATGCGTCACGACGCGCAAGGTTACGCGCATCGCAACGCGTGAAGCCAAAATTTTTCTATAAATAGAGGCCGAAATTTCATTTGTAATTCATACTTTCTTCTAAGGAATTCCTTATGAATACTAAGAAGATTGTATCTTGTTTGTTTATTTACAGCTTTCAGTATTTAATTTTCGCATTAGCACTTTCTTTTATTTATTTTTCAGTCTTTACTTTTTGGATTTAATTTTATTTACTTTTACGCAATAGTACTTTCCTTTCTTTACTTTTCAGTTCTTAATTTTCAGTAATGAGGAGGTAACTCCCCCCTGCTGGGGTGAAAGGTAAAGCTTTTATTACTAATATTTAGATTAATCTCCCTTAATTATAATATATAAACTATTTAAAACCTGACTTAATGAGGATACCACATTTATGGTCGGTTGGACTTAATAAAATTGGTTTTAACCTGACTAAAGTAGATACCGCCTTTATGGTCGGTTGGAATTAATTATAAATTTGGCTTAATCAGGATACCGCCTATATGGTCGGTTGGTAATATCACGCAAAGGTAATATATTATAATAAGGGAGATATCTAAATAGAAGTAATAAAAGTGGATCCTCTAATCCCAGCATTTTCTTTTATTGTACTTTTCCCTTTTTAATTTCCAGCATTTACTTTCCAGCATTTACTTTATTTAATTTTCAGCATTTACTTTCCAGCATTTACTTTATGTCATTTACTTTATTTAAGCTTTTACTAGTCTTAGTTATGTGTAGTAACTAAACCCGTTATCTGGGGATGTGATGAATTTCAATATCACTGGTTTATAATGGGTTATTTTATAATTTGGGTAATATAAAGGTTTATTTATTGAGCCTTAGTATTAATGCTTCTTGTTAACTGGCCATTAGTAAGATTGATCTGGTAAACTTAAAATGAACTCGGAAAGAGGATTTTAGGTTTAAGCCTTAGACTCAATAGCCCACGATCTTCCTTGAGGATAGATAACCCTTTAATAGATTTCCTTACAGGATAGGAATATACCTATAGGCACTGCATTTTTACATGTAAGTCCCGATGATGAGTCTCACATGGAGACACTACCTCTTTAAATTGTGGAAGTCGCGGGAAACAGACGTCGGAAGGGAATAGTCAGGAATTGACATCTTATTGGATTTAATTCGCTTGTTTAGCTTCGGGTTTGCTTGTTGGACCTCTGTTTTAAAACACATCCCTAACCCAAAACCAAAGCCACACGCCCACCTAGCCCAAGCCCTTTAAATCACATCCAATAATAATTAAAATATTTAAAACACATGTCAAAAATTAAATTAAATCAATTTAAATTAAATCAAATCCAATTAAATCAAAACAAATCTCATTCCTAATTAAATAAATCAAACCAAATCACATAAATCACATTCCTAATTAAATTAAATCACATGCCTAATCTAAATGAAATCAAATCAAATCCCAATAATCATCTTCCTAACTAAACAAATTACCTCCCTAATTAAAGATATCATTTCCTTATGATACACAAATTAAATATTCCCCTCATAATTACAATATTCTTTCCCTACCTATACAAGGTAAACCCCAACATTTGCCTATAAAAAGAAGCTTAAACCAACCTTAGAAGCCCTGGCTCATTCTCACGAAAACACAAAGCAAATAACCTAGTCCATTCACGCCTAAAACCCTCTTCCTCTCCCGCACAAACCTTCACCGAACTGCCCTCACTCTCCACGCCTTATTCTTCAACGCATAAACACCCTTCAACAGCCCCTACCTTCAACGCATAAACACCCTTCAACAGCCCCCTCACGGTCAGCCCATTCAAGATAGCCACGTTCAGTTCCCTTCAAGACAGCCACATTCACTACCCTCAATACAGCCCTCACCGATTCATGCCATTAGCCTTCCTCCATTAGCCCTCCATTCACGCCATTAGCCTTCCTCCATTAGCCTTCATTCACGCCATTAGCCTTCCTCTATTAACCCTCACAGCTCCCCCCTTAAATTCACGCACAAGAGCCATGACAACAGCCAACTCACACGCCAATAAAAATCCATCAACAAGCACCATTAACGCCTACAAACAGTCCATTCAACAAGCACCATTCATGCCTATAAGCAGCCTCTTCAACAAGCACCATTCACGCCCCCACGAACATAGCCTTCAACCAGCCCCTTCACGCATAAACACTCACTGACCAGCAACTTCACACATAAATACTCCTTCATACACAGCCCTTCACGCCAAATCAACCCCATGACCAGCACCCTTTTTTACCACCGAAAACTATCCTGGACTGCACCTAAACTGCACCCTAAAAACCTGAAAACTGCACCCCTAAAATACCGCAAAACAGTCCCAAAAAACTCCACAACCAGAACATCAAAAACTGCAACAAAAACAGTCCTAAAAACTGCATAAAACAATCCCCGAAGATTGTAAACAGTAACTAAACCCAACGACCAGAAAATACTGTAAAAACAGAGTAAACAGTAGCCCGAAACAGCGACGCAACGAAGGAAAATAGAAAATCAGTGAACCGTAGGAGTTGCGGAGCATCAACCATTCCGAAGACCGTGAAACGCACTTCTAAGAGACGACTTAAGAGGTTAGACCTAAGGGCACTTTTTTTATTTATTCTCCTTTATTTTTTCTTATTTTCTTACTTTATTTCGCATAAGTATTGTGGATTGGTGTATGATATGACTTTCGGATGAATGGAATAAGTGTTCTCTCTTGCGGTATATCGGATGGAAACCCGGATGTAAATTTCGTAGCCGAATCTGAATGGACGGTAGTATGGTCTGCACTCGGGATACGATGCCACGTACCGCTTGAGAGACACACATATTTCGTTTCATCCAACCTTATGTTTGAGCATGATTTAGTCGTTAGTATGTTATTTATTTTTAAGCATGATTTATTCGTTAGTATGTTATTTACTTTCCGCATGTTACTTATTTCTGTATTGTAATGAAATGCACATGGGCAAATCAAGTTGGATTAAAGGTCCTCCGTTTTGAGGGATGAAAAGCCTAAGAGCTACCTTTGCAATGATGTTTTGTCGCGCCGGACGAAGTATGTTTGATTGAATGTGAGATATGTTTAATCGGACATATGAAGTCCCATATCATTGTCTCATTTATTTGTATGCATTGTAATCTAATGCGCATGGGCTAACTAAGGTAGGTTAAAGGTCCTTCATTCGAGGGAAATGCCAAAAGACTACCTTTACCATGACGTTTTGCCGTGCCGGATGAAGTATGTTTGATTGAATGTGAGATATGTTTAATCGCACATACGAAGTACCATATCATTGTCTTATTTATCTGTATCCATTGTAATGTAACGCGCATGGGCTTATTATGTTGGTCTAAAGGTTCTCTACTTGAGGGAAGAAAAGCCTAAAAGACTGTTGGTTTCTAATTAGGTCCCAAGAAACATCAAACAAGCATGAAACAAGTGAATACAATAAAGGAGAATGGCGGAAACATACTCACAATGAACGGATCTTGCGACGCGAAGAACACAAGCTTTCAAGCTCCCTCAAAGGTCACGGCAGTAGCTCCCCTTGGCAGTGGACTGCTCGGTTGTGGCTCATTTAGCTCCTCCAAGATTCGGCCATGGAAGACTCCATTGAAGCTCCAAGCTTCAACCTTCAAAAACGATTCCATGCTCACGAAAATGCTGCCCTATCACCTTAGGATGACTCAAGTGTGTGCTAGCATTTTGTATTTTGCAACAAAATACTCATCTTCTTCTCACTGCTTTTCGGCAGAAAACCAGAAAAGAAAGAAGGAGAGAAAATGGCTCAAAGTTGTGTGAGAGAGAAGGAAAAAGAGGAGGGAAAAAACGTGTGGGTGAGAGAGAGAAAGAAAAGAAAATGTTTTATATATATATTTATTTTTATTTTCCAAAAACAAAAACAAAAACAAAAACAAATACACAAAACCATTTTCCATTTACCAAAAAGTCAAAAAGCAAAAACCATTAATGCTTTTCAACTACCACATCAATCACTCAATCAATCAATCAAATTGTCACATCACTCAAAATGACATGTGATTTGACGCTTGATGTGACTAGCGATTTGACGCTTGATGTGACTTGCATGCCGCATTCGAATTCGAAATGCGAATGCGCTCGCAAACACACTCGGGCTCGGGTTCGCTAATTCTGAATTAATGAATTTTTCGTTGCGACGCAATTAAACGATTACGCCTAGCGAAATCACTATTCACGTCGCTAACGAATTAATTCTAAATTAACTCGTTCACCGAATTAAAATTTAATTTTAATTCCGCGTCGAAATCCAATTTCGTATAATATATCAAATATATTATTTTATCGATTAATTCCAAATTAATCGTTCTCTCTCTTTAATTAATATTTTATCCCAGATAAAATAACTCCGTAATTAATCCCAGATTAATTTTCTCTCTCATCAAATTAATCCCAGATTAATTAAAGTGCGAGTCATACATCATCGGTGAATCTTCGGGAAGCGACCCATGAGATCCCCGGATATGTTGGCAGTACACGTAAGTATCTAGTAATACGTTTGTACCAATTTACAAGACAAGGTTGGCTTCTAGCAAAGCGCCATGCCTACCCAATTCTCTAGAAATATCCTTATAGGAATATGTGATCTATATCAGGCGTAGTATACGTAGTATTGTGTATGTCGATCCAATATCTTGATGTCACGTCCTAGGCCTGGGGCTGGAATTGTGTCTGCCCGTATGAAGCACATGTAGGATCTCTGGTAACTAGACTTTATAATCGGATAAACATGACTTAGTCATAATATCCCGATAGCTCGAGCATTTAAGAGAACGAGTTCTGTATCCTATGTGACCATCATCTCCACTATGACTGGAGTGATATTTCCATCTCGATATCACACCCAATACACTACAATTCTCAATATACCCAGCATTGGCGTACACATAACTTGTTAAAGTCCTGGACGACCGCAACCAAAGTATATTGATTGTCGCAAGTATTAGCGGTGTAAGTCTCAGGTTAAGACCAAATACACCTACCCTGATTTCGGACTTCTATAGACACATAGTCATACTACGAATGGAATTTCGATAGGGTCTATCCAGAGCGAAGCTGTTTCCCGTACCATCGGTAAAACACAACCTCCTATTACACTTGCATGAGTATCCTATACCCAAATATATGAGAACTATGTTATTGTGCCCTCACAAATGAGCACAAGTGTAATACTAGTCTTTTACGTATTTATCGATGTCCGGTCTCGATAATACTCTGACTAGGGATATTTAATGATTTATCCTTCGTGGACTGATACTGTCTCATATCATTCTCCGTCTAGGAACAAATCATAGGGACCTCCTATCATTTATATATCTAGGTGATCTAATCACAAATGATAAGAGTGCAATCTCCTTTGTCACATAGTTAATTTGTACAACAACACCATGATTTGTACAAATAGTGACGCTATGGGTCATAATTGTCCAACAATCTCCCACTTGGCCTATAGACAGTCACTCGAGTGCTTGACACCCGAACTATGTATGGTTGGCTCAAACTACTGAGAAAACCTTTCGTCAGCGGATTTGCATGATTATCATCTGATACGATTTATTCGATCATCACATCGCCACGATGTATGATCTGAACGAATCAGATGAATATCTAAGTATGTATCTGGATCGTTGATGAGACCATTGATTATTTAGCGTATGCTGAAGCCTAGCTCAGCTGCTAATAGAACTATATCTAATCTAATTAGATTTATTATCGACCCAAATGGCTTCTATTGCTGCCTCAGCTACAGCAATAACCCGCTTTTGTTGTTTATTCGGTAACAATATCTTGCTTGGAAGATTTCCAGCTCACTGTATCGTTATTCAAACTTTCGTAGTACCGTTGTTACGACTTATAGTCGTTATCATGAAAGCCAGCTTTCACCGATTATATTATGGGAATATCATTTCCAAGAAATGATATATCATCATTACTCAGGACATTCACTGTCAGTGCGCTCCCACTAACCTTCTTATATACATAAGAATTATTTTCGTTTTGAATTAAATCATACATCATTATGATTACATCAAAACGATAATTCCAAGAACTTAATGCTTCTTCAATCCATCATGGATCGAATAACCTGCAAACCTAGTTTGCTTGTTATGGTTCGACAAAACCGTCAAGATGTTGTAAACATCCTCCGAAAGGTTTCCGTTAGGAATCGGTTTTGGCATTCAGTTGCCACATTTCATGAATGAAATGCAACATTAGCAAGCATTATCCAAACGGATTTATCGTGGCAACAGGTAAAAGGTTGAATCGTAATCGACAACAATGTTGATAACGATACCTTTTCGCTAAAAGCCTAGCTTTATACGTTGGTATGTTGCCATCCATGTATGTCTTCCTTGAAGACTTATATAGTACCAATAGGCACAATGTCTTGCGATACATCAACTAGTGTCTAAATATAGTTGGTATACATGGAATCCACTTCGGACTTTATGGCACTTTGCCATAATAGGGAGTCGATACCTTGTATCACTTCCTCATACGTAGTCAGATGGTATTCCTCAAAAGATTGACATTTTTATGAGGTGAGATCAGAAAACCATACCCCAGGTTGTTTTCTGACTCTCTCCGACCTACGTACGCGGTTCTTGTGTATTCGAAGATTAATGGTATAATTTCATCCTTGATGAACTATTTATGTTCCATTAAGATCGGTGCCTTGGACAGTATTACTCTGATTTTTCATCGAGTTTTACTATCCTCCCACTTACCACTGCATATCGGTATCCTTCTTAGGAAAACGCATGGTGAGCAACAATCTAATTGTTCTCTTGTGAGGTTAATAGTACAATACTTATGGTATCCCTAGGATAACCTATATTGGGCACTTATCCAATTTGGGTTCTTGTTTGGTATCATCCAAACGTATGCCTAGCATACCCAAATTTACAGGAATGAGAAACCCGTTTCTTTTCCCGTTCATAGTCAATATGATATATGTCAAACAGATGTTATGGAAACTTATTCAAAATAAGTTCTTGCACTTTTAAAGCTTATCCGTTGAGGAAATGGTAGCTTAGAGCGACTTCATTATTAACCTTATCATGTCTAACAAAAAATTCGGTTAATCCTGTTCGAACACACTGTCAAACTGACGTGTTCCGGGAGGAGTTTCTCTTTGAAAGAATACTATAACTCTTTCAGTATACGAGAAACTTATTGCTTAAGTATTTTTCCATTACGTTACGGTCTTACCGTGACGGTTTAAATACTTTAGCCGATCTGTTTGTCTATTGTCGTGGTCGAAACTTTGGAAGGTTGCTGATTTGTGTTTCAAAAGAAACCATAAACCGACGCGGATGCCACATCCGGTAAGTGTTGGGGTTGGTGCTCAGAGCGCCAATCCGGACCGTATTTATGTCTGATTCATGAATACGAACATCCCCTTATTCCATAATATTACTTATTTATGGTTGCACCTCTTGTTCTTATATACGTATTCGATCTGATTACGATTAGATTGAAACTAAATGTGGTTTAGTGATATGTATATATTAGACAAAGGCCCGATAATATATAATGCAGTACACAGTTACAAAGTTAGTTTGTAATTGACATTGGGAAGTGTCACTGCTATATGTATATTATCAAATAGTTCCTGGTCAAGATTTGCTAACACGGGTCGGTTAGTCAAATCCGTTGAGACCAGTACATGTCGTATATCGAGACTTGGTCCGATGGTTTATCCCAATGAACCATGAGTCTATGGAGACTCGTATAGACGTGTAGGTGTTTATAGTGGATAAACACTGAACGGCTCACCGAAGATTCTTAATGGATGGTACGCCAACGTCAATAAGAATCTTCTCGGGTTGAGTAGCATAGTGGTCCTTCGACTTGAGACACCACTGTGGATGTATGAGACATCCTCCACACTTAGATGGCAGTCACGTCACCGATCTATTTAGATCAGACCTCCGCCTGTTCGTTGGGTGTGGATCGATCCTCAGGATATCCTGTGTGTGTCAAGATAGGATCCGTCAGTTCTGTGTACAGAGCATAGGTAGTCCATATATTATTAGCAGTCTGTTAAATCTGTGGCCACAGTATACATCGGAAGTAAGTTCCGAGTGTTATTTAGAGATTGCTAATAGATACGTCGACGAGATAATACCTATAGAGATTTGACGTTTACATCTATATCTCTGGGATTATCTGGATACCTGTGACGGAGGGATTATACGTATGCAATGACCTCGACCTGTATGATTCAGCTAGTTTATCCGTGATCGTCATAATCTACGGGTGGATAGATTATGGACATGAAATTGGATTTCGTGACGGATATACCTGAATCTAGAGAGTCTCAATAATGAAACATACTCGTAGAGCACTAGAGCAACATTTATGAATAATGATGATTATTTATAAATCGTTTAATCGTTAAACGAAAAATACATGCGAACGGGCCGAACCGTCATTTCCTAATTAATGTGTATTTGTATTTAATATATGATATTATTAAATACACATTAATAAATAGTCAAATAAAGGTATTTGACATATATCATCAATATATGTATTTGAGATATTTAAAGTAAATATAATACATATATTTGATATATTTGTATTTAATTAATTATTTAATTATTTAATTGTTAAATGATTAATATAATTAAAATATAAATATATCACCAAATGATAAAGTTAGGAAATGATTATAAGTGCAATGTTGACTTATACATTAAAGGAAAAGGTTGTCAAATTGATTTTGACTTCTTAAGATATTTGTTCAAAATTGTTTGAAAAATAAAATATCTTTTTCCTTTATTTCTTTAATTTCGGCCATAACACTTAAATATAAGAGTTATATTTTTCTAGTTGCATTTGTTGACTTAAATAAATATCTTATAAAGTGTTTTAAGATATTTTATCAAGTTGATTAAATGTAAAGTGAAATGAAAATGAAATTAAAGACTTGTATTTGCCTTTGTGAATTTCGGCCAAGGCAAGTTGGAAACAAGTATATATTGTTTTTCATTTCATTTCATTGTATAACCTAATACACTTTAAAGAAAAACTCCATTAATGGAAGCAAAGGAAGCTTGAGAAAGAAAGAAGAAATCAAAGAAAGCTTGGATTTTAGTGAGTTTTTCCAACTTGCTATTAGAAAGGAAAATGTTCCTTAGGATCTAGGCTTTAACATATGATGTTCTTAGGTTATTTCTTTCTTTATTCCTTGTGTTTTTGTTGATGGAAGTTTTGATGGAAGTGTTGAGCATGTATGATGAAGGAAGCTTGTGACTATTGTAGTTATAAGTATTTCTTTTATGGTTTTGGAAACCATGTTGCTAATCTAGAGTTGTTGACCCACTCTTAGATGACCTAGATTTGATCTTGAGTTGTTTCATTGTGTTGAGACTTTGATTGGATGGAAGAGATGATTGAAATGTGGATTTAACCAATTTGGTCTAATTTGTCCAATTTGAAGAAATTGAAAAATTAGGGTTCATGACCAATTCCAAATTTGGGGATTTTCATATATGTTGTGTATTTGGATGTGTATATGATGCATATAAAGTTTCATGTTCATTGGATTACATCTTGATGTGTTTTGATGCATGAAATGACAAAGTGCACAAAATGGCACCCTAATTGGTGCATTCGGCCAAAGGGGAAAAATTGGGGGATTTTGGTTGCTTTTGGTGTTTTGATGTTTTGAACATGCTAAGTTCATCTTAGAAATGATTTAGAATCATTCAAAATTGATTAGATCAATTTCGGACTAAAATGGACAAAATACCAAAGTAAGGGTAATTTGGTAAATTCACTTAAATATGATTTATTGAATTTTATTTCATAATTTGATTATTGGATAATTAAATAAATATGTTTATTTAATTAATCCGAGAAAAAGTTTTGAAATCGGAAGATACGATCTTCCGCCGCTTCCGCTGCGTTACCGGATTCTGCCCCTAAAACCCCTACAAAATGGTATCAGAGCGAGTCTGATTCTAGGCCTCCATAAATGATTAGCTTGTTTTATTCAATGTTTAATCATGTTTTCTTGACTTTATACATGCATGTTATAATCTAATTTGATTAGATTTAGGGTGTATGACACTTAATGGAATA
The DNA here is from genome assembly GCA_019454045.1 of Zanthoxylum bungeanum. NCBI lineage: Eukaryota > Viridiplantae > Streptophyta > Magnoliopsida > Sapindales > Rutaceae > Zanthoxylum > Zanthoxylum bungeanum. The sequence continues at coordinate 46,899 of SKCR01018433.1, read as the reverse complement.
TCCCCGCTTAATAAGGTTTTAAAGTAACTAGTATTTGGAATACTTGTTTCTTGGTCCGTCTTGTCAATACGGTTTATAAATATCTTTTCGTTGACTACATCCGAGACCGTGCCTCTGCTGTGAGGATGTAGCTGATAGAAATTTATTTATGCCGAATGTATATTAGATACTAGATAAATTCAAGCGAAAGCGGAATCCTGAACGTGCCCTAGCTGTCAGGGTTACGCAAGTAACTTGAGTTTATCATTGACAAGTTTAACCTTGGTACGTCTCCTTGTGGGCCTGCCTTCGCAGCGACAACGAGAAACGGCCAGGACCGGAACCTTGGAGTCACTAGTGAGTGATTGACAATTAGTTGTCTACCTGTGAATATACGTCGGCGAGACCGTGCCTCTGCTGTGAGTCGAAATATATTCATGGGGTCCTCTTCCCATTATGGAATTCGATTTAATTATTGAATTCTCGTCTTTCCGTTGGGGATTACGGCATTACGTAAAAATAGTGGGAGGCACTGCTAAGTTTAAAATATTCCATAACTTAGGCAGTGTATGTTATTATGGAAATTGCCGCTTGTTTGTTTCCTTATTCTATTGTTTATATAGAATTAAACTTTTATTTACTGCACACATATTTTGATATGTTATCTGACTAGACTCTTGGTTGCAGTTTTCTAGAATAGGTTCTAGATACTAATAGACTAGGATATTATTAGATTAGTCTAAACCATCGGGAACTGTTGTTCCGATTTTCTTCAAAAATAAAGATGGTTAATGACTTAGTTTCTAAGTCATGATAGATAATCTAGATAGATATCCCTTTTAGGATATAATACTTTAGAGACAATAGTTTCTTATGCAGTAAGAATTGACTTGAATTAGTTCATGTCTCGAGATTCTTGACTGGCATTTAGAAAGCCCTATTAGGTATTTGTTTATCTAGTAATGACGTTTCTAAGCTTTAATTACCTTTAGAGGTAATGTGTCTGACACAATTTGCTAATCAGTTATTTACAATTGTTGTGAATAGTTGAATGCAAATAGTAAAGCTAAAAAAGGAGATGCGTATATTTGTGTATAGAAAATATCGATTTTCACAATACTACAACTATAGGTATTGGATACCAGATCTCCCGTCTAGTTATTTGAAATATTGGTTAACGATTGTTTTGATATTTGATATCGGAACTTGCGACTATTGGATAGTCACTTGTTCTTTATAAACAATTGTTACATATTTTATAATAACTAGTAGTGTCATTGACGTAGAGATAAACATAAAAAAAATTATTCGGTAAAGTAAATAATTTAGAACGGTGCTTTATGAGTTTAATCACTTAAGCATTGGATGCTTATTCCGTATGGTAAATGATGGTTTGATACTAGATCACACCACACATCCTTATCCATTTAATGAATATTGTATTCAGGAAAGTGATTAAGATCTCGTTTAACCAATGATTGTCATTGGACCACCAAATTTATTTAACTGATACATTGGATGTATGTAGTTTTATAAATAATAATTGCTTAAGGTAGTTTTCTTTATTTCGTAACTTAGTTGATGAATTGTCATAACTTAGTTACGTGTTTCTGAAGGAACACATATTGAAAGTCTTGAAAGTATCAAGTACTTTCAATCCGTTCTGATGAAACGTAGATTGAACATTTTTGACTTGTTCAAATATATTCAATCTAAAGGTTTTAGAGAATTCTATCCTCAAAATTCATAACATGTCTTTGAACTGTTCAAAGATCTTTGATACGATCAAACGTATGAATTTAAAGCAATTAGTTCTAAGGTTATTTAGTGAATATGATTCATATTCAATATTGTTCTTCCACGATTCCATCTTGATGGAATTGAGTAGTGGGAGCAATCGAATCTTATATGATTTGATTCGTCTGATATTGAATGTTACCGAATTAGTTTCAATACTCTTGGGGTTATACTCCAGTAACACTAATTCATCTCTTTAATTAATGTTCCATTATTTTCTACAGTTGCATATATGATATGTATAGGTAGAAAATTTGAATCTTGAAAAGTTTGAGATTTCAATCTTTCTTTTATATAATAGTTATATAATGGAAATTACTTACACCTCGGAGGTATAAGTAAAAGTTTATCGTTTATTCTGTTTAATAGAATATTGTATTCTATTTAATAGAATATCTTTCCTACGATTCTAAGTAATAAAATCGTTTTATTACTTGGTGTGTAACATCAGATGTTAACTATTGTAGAAAAGACTTGACTTATTGAAGTCAAATGTGAGAATGATAAATTATAAATGGAACTATGTAATTAATAAGATGAAACAACCCTTATACATCTTCCGTACAAGTCCAATAGGATAACAGAATCATTCACGAGTATTTGATACTTAATGGTTCCGTTGTTTTCTTATTGAAGAAAAATTATCCTATGACTTTAATGGAAGCGATATTTGATATCGATTCTGGAAGTTCACCATTGAACCTTAGATCTAAGATTGTTCATAGCTTACTACGATCAAGTTTTGAACTTGATTACGCTTTCATTATGAATTAGTTCATGATATGTGCTAATTGTTTGCACAACGGAAGCAATGTGAGCTTATTAAAGGTTTGACCTTTATAGTATGACAGTGAGAAAAGTTATACTCAGCAATCTATTGTAGATTCTGAGAAAACTTATCTCTAGTCACACTAATTGAACAATTAAAGATATATTGGTTAATGTTGATAATAAACTGTATATTTTAGCTAAAGAATGCAAAGTGGCGTTTTTGGATGACTTATTCAGATAAGAGATCAGTTGTGATTTCCTTATTTGAAGAGTTCATTCTGAAATGGCCCTAGAGTTTGTGTTCTGCTGAGATCGCAGTTTAGTGTGCTAGCTTATAGAGCCTATTGTAGACTCGGATAAGTCTTCCAGAAATATGTGTTCTCTATTTTTGATATCGTCAGATTGTCTGATCTTGTCAAAGTATATAGAATACATATGTGATTAGAAGGGTTAGTGGGAGCGTACATATTACTTTCTAGTGTTATATATCTTAACGACATTGTCATTATTATAGTAATAATGAGATGTTTGTGAGGTAAAAGATTTACCTAAGTCTTCTTTACTCCGTGAAAAGTGGGAGTAGTCTCTTTTATATACGATATAAAGTTTTATATAAGATATAAAACCAAGAGACTTGTGAGATACTCCTATTAGTCGTACATTAGATATGATCTAATAAAGACATAACAAGGCTATCTGTATGACAGTAGTATAACTGTTCGACAGTTATTGTGTGTCTTATATAAAGTATTCATCTTTCGTAAAGATGATTCCTTTTTCGAAAGAGATATTGATTAGAATGTCTAATCAATCTTATGTATCATTTGATGATGACATAATAAATACTTTATATGTGCGATTATCGATGTCGATTTAATCGTAATTGTTACGAGTTTTTTGACATCCTATAGACCATATGATGGATCTTGAAACACGTTCTTTGTGATCTTTGAGATATTAAGAACGAGTTTCTAATTCATGGAGAATATAGTCTGCAACCATTAGGGTCATATTAGTTTTGAGACTAATTATGACGTTAGACAGTCTACGTCATAAAGAGTCAGAAAAGATGCAGTGGGAGTGTCACGAAGGATTCTACTATTTAGTGGAATCAAATGCAACTTTTGAAGTATTGACTTATGAAGTTGCATAGTGACCTTTTATAAAATAGAAGTTTTGAATTGTTATTGTGCTTGCGGTTGTCTTCATAGTATTTTGGATTTGATCCTTAAATACTTGGACAACTCAGTAGCTGTAGCACAATACTGATGTAGCATCAGAGTCATATTAATGTATAATCTAGATTCTACAAAATATGAATGATGCTGACTATGGGAAACGATGGAGTTTGTTTGACAAACTCAATATGTTATAGCGGACTTGTTTTTGTTGCCTACCTCTTAAGTACTGGGTGAGCTTTTGAGGACCATGTGCATACGATGCACATTGAGACGTGTATATGATACCGTGGATTGGCACTAGAGCAAGTGGGAGAAATTGTTGGGGTTGGTGCTCAGAGCGCCAATCCGGACCGTATTTATGTCTGATTCATGAATACGAACATCCCCTTATTCCATAATATTACTTATTTATGGTTGCACCTCTTGTTCTTATATACGTATTCGATCTGATTACGATTAGATTGAAACTAAATGTGGTTTAGTGATATGTATATATTAGACAAAGGCCCGATAATATATAATGCAGTACACAGTTACAAAGTTAGTTTTTGTAATTGACATTGGGAAGTGTCACTGCTATATGTATATTATCAAACATAGTTCCTGGTCAAGATTTGCTAACACGGGTCGGTTAGTCAAATCCGTTGAGACCAGTACATGTCGTATATCGAGACTTGGTCCGATGGTTTATCCCAATGAACCATGAGTCTATGGAGACTCGTATAGACGTGTAGGTGTTTATAGTGGATAAACACTGAACGGCTCACCGAAGATTCTTAATGGATGGTACGCCAACGTCAATAAGAATCTTCTCGGGTTGAGTAGCCTTCGACTTGAGACACCACTGTGGATGTATGAGACATCCTCCACACTTAGATGGCAGTCACGTCACCGATCTATTTAGATCAGACCTCCGCCTGTTCGTTGGGTGTGGATCGATCCTCAGGATATCCTGTGTGTGTCAAGATAGGATCCGTCAGTTCTGTGTACAGAGCATAGGTAGTCCATATTATTAGCAGTCTGTTAAATCTGTGGCCACAGTATACATCGGAAGTAAGTTCCGAGTGTTATTTAGAGATTGCTAATAGATACGTCGACGAGATAATACCTATAGAGATTTGACGTTTACATCTATATCTCTGGGATTATCTGGATACCTGTGACGGAGGGATTATACGTATGCAATGACCTCGACCTGTATGATTCAGCTAGTTTATCCGTGATCGTCATAATCTACGGGTGGATAGATTATGGACATGAAATTGGATTTCGTGACGGATATACCTGAATCTAGAGAGTCTCAATAATGAAACATACTCGTAGAGCACTAGAGCAACATTTATGAATAATGATGATTATTTATAAATCGTTTAATCGTTAAACGAAAAATACATGCGAACGGGCCGAACCGTCATTTCCTAATTAATGTGTATTTGTATTTAATATATGATATTATTAAATACACATTAATAAATAGTCAAATAAAGGTATTTGACATATATCATCAATATATGTATTTGAGATATTTAAAGTAAATATAATACATATATTTGATATATTTGTATTTAATTAATTATTTAATTATTTAATTGTTAAATGATTAATATAATTAAAATATAAATATATCACCAAATGATAAAGTTAGGAAATGATTATAAGTTGCAATTGTTGACTTATACATTAAAGGAAAAGGTTGTCAAATTGATTTTGACTTCTTAAGATATTTGTTCAAAATTGTTTGAAAAATAAAATATCTTTTTCCTTTATTTTCTATTATTTCGGCCATAACACTTAAATATAAGAGTTATATTTTCTTAGTTGCATTTGTTGACTTAATATAAATATCTATAAAGTGTTATTAAGATATTTTATCAAGTTGATTAAATGTAAAGTGAAATGAAAATGAATTACAAGACTTGTATTGGCCTTTGTGAATTTCGGCCAAGGCAATTTGGAAACAAGTATATATTGTTTTTCATTTCATTTCATTCTTAACCTAATACACTTTAAAGAAAAACTCCATTAATGGAAGCAAAGGAAGCTTGTGAGAAAGAAAGAAGAAATCAAAGAAAGCTTGGATTTTAGTGAGTTTTTCCAACTTGCTATTAGAAAGGAAAATGTTCCTTAGGATCTAGGCTTTAACATATGATGTTCTTAGGTTATTCTTTCTTTATTCCTTGTGTTTTTGTTGATGGAAGTTTTGATGGAAGTGTAGAGCATGTATGATGAAGGAAGCTTGTGACTATTGTAGTATAAGTATTCTTTTAAGGTTTTGGAAACCTTGTTGCTAATCTAGAGTTGTTGACCCACTCTTAGATGACCTAGATTTGATCTTGAGTTGTTTCATTGTGTTGAGACTTTGATTGGATGGAAGAAAGATGATTGAAGTGTTGGATTTAACCAATTTGGTCTAATTTGTCCAATTTGAAGAAATTGAAAAATTAGGGTTCATGACCAATTCCAAATTTGGGGATTTTCATATATGTTGTGTATTTGGATGTGTATATGATGCATATAAAGTTTCATGTTCATTGGATTACATCTTGATGTGTTTTGATGCATGAAATGACAAAGTGCACAAAATGGCACCAATGGTGCATTCGGCCAAAGTGGAAAAATTTGGGGATTTGGTTGCTTTTGGTGTTTTGATGTTTTGAACATGCTAAGTTCATCTTAGAAATGATTTAGAATCATTCAAAATTGATTAGATCAATTTCGGACTAAAATGGACAAAATACCAAAGTAAGGGTAATTTGGTAAATTCACCTAAATATGATTTATTGAATTTTATTTCATAATTTGATTATTGGAATATTAAATATATGTTTATTTAATTAATCCGAGAAAAAGTTTTGAAATCGGAAGATTCGATCTTCCGCCGCTTCCGCTGCGTTACCGGATTCTGCCCCTAAAACCCCTTCATAAAGGTCACGAAATATTCATATCACATCTAGCCTAGCTAACATGGCCCACTTGCTTGACTGAACTAGGGCTAACAGATCGTTGGCACTGGCACTTTTACCAAGTAAATAGTGTTTAGGCACTTTGCCCAATAAACTAGATTCGTAGACTTTATTTGATTGGAATCAAATCAGTCCTAGTACCCACTCTTTCAAAAGTTTTGGATATACGAGTCTTGTTTAAATTGTGTCCCAGACAACAATGCCACATACAAGTTTCAACTGATTAAATCAGTTTTGACTATTTGTTTGTCATGTTTATATGTTTGAGATTTTATTTATATTCAAAATATAAATATTGTTATTCACATCTAATGTGGTTATCTCAATATCATCTTTATATAATAAAACACTTTAGTGTTCTAGAATATAAAGGTACACCCGCAGCGGGTTTATACACGATATAGAGATAATGTTTCTAGTCAAACTAGTTACATTATAACAGTTTCCTAATTTAAGTACATACCCGAAGGGTAGTTCCTAAATTTAGGTATCTACGGTTAAAACAGCGACTTTCGTCCCGTTTCAATTCGCAGATATAATCTCAATTGAGTCAGTATCCTGCTCAGCAGATTCTGAACATCAGTACATATTTATGTACCACACTAAGTATCTAAAATCCAATTTTAATACTAGTTGTGAACATATTTATGACACATATTTGAAGTCAGAGCCTTGCTCGTCTTCTGTTCCTTCTTGGGATATGTCCTTTTATCTTCCTAGAATATTATAATGATTTTGCCTTTGCTCTTTTCCACACACCAGAAGCCTTTGGCCAAGCCTTGGCATTCTGAATATCGAAGTAAATGCGTCTTGCGCTACTTGCCTTATTGCAACTTTGACTTTGTCTCCTTGAGAATAGTCATTAACTCTCCAGAGTTTATATTGGAATATTTACTTCTAAAATCTAAGTATAGATTTATGAAGATCCTTCAATTTCAATATCATACTTTAAGAATCTAATCCTTAGTTCTGATAAGAAATTAAGGAGTCTATATGACAAGTATAATGGATTAAGCACTAAAGTTATCATTACATGAATATTCCAAATATCATGTTCCACTTATTTGCTTAACTCCAGGCTTAGGCCTATATGTTATTTTATCAAATAAAGTAACTTATTAGTTTCCAGGACCATCCTGAAACTTTATTCCCAATTTGAAAATTAAACCATTTAAATACATTTTCCCTAGGATTATGTTTTAAATGTCAATCTTTCAATTATATCTTGATTCTAATAGTCCAACTATTTAATCAACGATTTGTGGTACTATTTATTATAATGATTATTATAGTCCAACTATATAATCAAATATAATTTAAATTAATTAACCTCAATTAATTGATTACTATAATACAATTATAAAATCAACTGTAAATTGAAATTAATTAATTCAAATATATTTTGAGTAATATAATCCAATTATTAATCAACTATAAAACAGTCCAACTGCTTTAATTAAAACAACAATTAAATATTAGTCAACTAATATTAATTATATGACGAATGATATTTCAATGAGCGCGTATGGCAAGTAATTAAACGAATATTGAAAATTTAATTCTTGCCTCCCACTATTTTTTCGGCGAGCCTCTAACCCTCTGTCGAGTACTCGGGAAACCGTGTTTCCTAGGGGCTAGGATCCCGTTAAATATCACACAATCTTGACTTTGGCCAACAAATTGTATGATAATTAACTAGGTAGATTTCTAAGATCAATTGGATCCAATCCAATTCCTAGATCCGGTAGGGGGACATCCAAGTCCAAAACATATATCTTATATATGCCAATACATCCAATGTATTACCTAACCTTTTTTCCTTTGAATCAACTAAACCTTGGCTTTGGCACAACAAACTTAGTGATCCCAGTCAAGCGCGACCCATTGACCATGGAAAGCTTCGTAATCAATGTCGATGGACAAGAAGTGGTCTTGACTTTGGCCAAAAAACCACAACTTAGACAAGACACCGATATGGAACAAAGCTCTTGTGATTCAAACACATCCTCGACGGACAAAGGCCTTGAATTTTGCCAACAAGCCAATGCTAGTCTCGGATCTTGAGTAAGAATCACTCAATGGAAGGAAAAACGCTTAATATTTAGCGAGGGTTTTTCGCGTGCAAATTGGCAACCAATTTATTATCTTTGTTAAGGTCTCATCATCATACACCCATAAACATGCATTCTAAACACATAATAAAGCGCAAATGAATAAAATAATAATGATATGCGGATGGATACTTTACACATTGATCCTAGATCAAATCTCTCACTTTCCTCTCTCCTGCTAGCACGAGTATTTACTTCTACCCGTTACACTACACTTCTAAAGAAACCTCATTTAAATTGAGGGGAATAGGTGAGAAGAGAATACAAAGAATGAGGAGGTAATAAGGCTGGACTCGCAGGTCCAATTAATAAATCAAATTTATTACAATTTCCAAAATTGCCCCACCCTTCTAATATCCATCTTATATACATCATTCATGCATCGCAACCATGTATTCACACAAGCATGTTATAAATCAATCTAATCAAATTAATTAATCTGATAATTAGTGACCATCCAATGTTCAAACAACGATTTGATTTTGCTCGAGTCAAACTCGTTTTGTGAATAAGTACTCAAAGTACGAATTCTTGAATTAAATTAAACTACAAAATTAAATCCAATTCAATTTGTATTTAATACTAATTCACTATTTAATTCCAAATTAAATATTACACTTTATTAACGAACCTTACGACTTAAATTCAAAATTCAATCGTTACGGGTCTCAAAGCCCAATTAACATCTAATGTTTATTTAATTAAAGTCCAATTGGCTTTTAATTAATTTCTTTAAGGCATGGACTTTTGGTCAACTCGGGTCAAAACCAATAACCAAAATCCAATCCTGGATTTACCCCATAAGCCCATAAATCAATTTTAGCCCATTAGCCCCAATTAAATAATTAAGGTCCATTAAGTCATAATTGGACTTTATGGATGCGGTTTTGGGCCCAATTGGATCCAACCAAATTGGCCTAAACCTAACTTGGTACAACCAAACCCAAAAGCCCAATTACAACCTTTAAGGCCCAAATCCAATTTAAACCCAATTAATTAACTTATAAAATTCCAAATTCCACAATTAATTAACCTAAGTGTAATACATAATTAATTACCCAATTAACATTTATAAAACATCAATTAGCCTAATTAATCATGCAATTTAACATCAAATAGTGTCCAACACAATTTAATCAAAATCAAACCCATTTTCATGCTCCAATCCTTCTCGGCAATTAGGGGTTTTTCAATCCGATTCGGTTTCAATCCAATTGAATCACAATCATCATTTCCCAAATCATTTCAACTCATCTAATGAATCAAAATCAAAAAATCACCATGAATTTTTATATCACTATGAATTCGGCCAAGCCATAATTTGGGGAAAAATTGTTCAATTCAAAATTCAAATTAAACCTCAAATCAACATTACCCAATTGTTTTAAGTCATCCAATGATCAAAAAACAAAATTAACAAGACAATTAGGGTTTATCCATTTTCGGCCAAGCCAAAGCTTTTGGGGAAAATTGATCCAATCCAATTTTCTTGAAATTGATCATGCACAACTTCAATTCAACCTCATTTAAGCATACTTAATCAAACAATTTAACCAATTCATGCTCAAATCGATTTTGCCCAATTTTAAACCCTAAAAATTTCATGCTTGATATAAGCTTAAGATACCATTGTTGGTTTCTAATTAGGTCCCAAGAAACATCAAACAAGCATGAAACAAGTGAATACAACAAAGGAGAATGGCGGAAACATACTCACAATGAACGGATCTTGCGACGCGAAGAACACAAGCCTTCAAGCTCCCTCAAAGGTCACGGCAATAGCTCCCCTTGGCAGTGGACTGCTCGGTTGTGGCTACTTTAGCTCCTCCAAGATTCGTCCATGGAAGACTCCATTGAAGCTCCAAGCTTCAAGCTTCAAAAACGATTCCATGCTCACGAAAACGATGCCCTATCACCTTAGGATGACTCAAGTGTGTGTTAGCACTTTGTATTTTGCAACAAAATACTCATCTTCTTCTCCCTACTTCTCGGCAGAAACCCAGAAAAAGAAGAAGGAGAGAAAATGGCTCAAAGCCGTGTGAGAGAGAAGGAAAAAGAGGAGGGAAAAAACGTATGGGTGAGAGAGAGAAAGAAAAGAAAATGTTTTATATATATATATATATTTTTTTTTTTCCAAAAACAAAAACAAAAACAAATACACAAAATAATTTTCCATTTACCAAAAAGTCAAAAAGCAAAAACCATTAATGCTTTTCAACTACCACATCAATCACTCAATCAATCAATCAATTGTCACATCACTCAAAGTGACATGTGATTTGACGCTTGATGTGACTAGCGATTTAACGCTTGATGTGACTTGCGTGCCGCATTCAAATTCGAAATGTGAATGCGCTCGCAAACATACTCGGGCTCGGGTTCACTAATTTCGAATTAACGAATTTTCCGTTGCGACGTAATTAAACGCTTACGCCTAGCGAAATCAGTATTCACGTCGCTAACGAATTAATTCTAAATTAACTCGTTCGCCCGAATTAAAATCTAATTTTAATTCCACGTCGAAATCCAATTTCGTATAATATATCAAATATATTATTTTATCGATTAATTCCAAATTAATCGTTCTCTCTCTTTAATTAATATTTTACCCCAGATAAAATATCTCCGTAATTAATCCCAGATTAATTTTCTCTCTCATCAAATTAATCCTAGATTAATTAAAGTGCGAGTCATACATCATCGGTGAATCTTCGGGAAGCGACCCATGAGATCCCCGGATATGTTGGCAGTAAATACGGTCGTCGGATTATCCAAACACGTAAGTACCTAGTACTACGTTTGTACCGATTTACAAGACAATGTTGGCTTCTAGCAAAGCGTCATGCCTACCCAATTCTCCAGAAATATCCTTATAGGAATATGTGATCTATATCAGGCGTAGTATACGTAGTATTGTGTATATCGATCCAGTATCTTGATGTCACGAGCTAGGCCTGGGGCTGGAATTGTGTCTGCCCCGTACGAAGCACATGTCGGATCTCTGGTAACTAGTCTCTATAATCGGATAAACATGACCTAGTCATAATATCTCGATAGCTCGAGCATTTAAGAGAACGAGTTCCGTATCCTTTATGACCATCATCTCCACTATGACTGGAGTGATACTTCCATCTCGATATCACACCCAATACACTACGATTCTCAATATACCCAGCATTGGCATACACAGAACCTGTTAAAGTCCTGGACGACCGCAACCAAAGTATATTGATTGTCGCAAGTATTAGCAGTGTAAGTCTCATGTTAAGACCAAATACACCTACCCTGATTTCGGACTTCCATAGACACATAGTCATACTACGAATGGAATTCTGAATGGGTCTATCCAGAGCGAAGCTGTTTCCCGTACCATCGGTAAAACACAACCTCCTATTACACTTGCATGAGTATCCTATACCCAAATATATGAGAACTATGTTGTTGTGCCCTCACAAACGCGCACAAGTGTAATACTAGTCTTTTACGTATTTATCGATGTCCGATCTCGGTAATACTCTGACTAGGGATATTTAATAATTTATCCTTCGTGGACTGATATTGTCTCATATCATTCTCCGTCCAGGAACAAATCATAGGGACCTCCTATCATTTATATATCTAGGTGATCTAATCACAAATGATAAGAGTGCAATCTCCTTTGTCACATAGTTAATTTGTACAACAGCATCATGATTTGTACAAATAGTGATGCTATGGGTCATAATTGTCCAACAAAGGCTACCTTTACCATGACATTTTGCCACGCCTTTTATTATTCCGTTATTTGCTTTCTGTATGCCATCTCCTTGTTAAATCATGCATCATTGTGTAATGCGTATGGGCAAATCAAGTTGGATTAAGGGTCATCCACCTTCAGGGATGAAAAGCCTAAGGGCTACCTTTGCCACAACATTTTGCCGCGTCGGACGAAGTATACTCGATTGAATGGGAAATGTGTTTAATCGGGCATACAAGGTCCCATATTATTTATTTGTTTATTCATACATTGTAATCTAATACGCATGGGCTAACTAAGGTGGGTTAAAGGTCCTCCAATCGAGGGAAATGCCTAAAGGCTACCTTTACCAAAAAATTTTGCCGCGCCGGAATAACTTTACTCGATTGAATGTGAAATATGTCCAATCGGGCATACGAGGTCCCACATCGTGTATTTGTTTATCCTTGTATGTGTTTGTGTCATTTCAGATGCCATTTTGGCAATCTCGTTCGAACGCATTTCCAAACGCTACACGAACGTATGCATTCTGCCTCATTCCGTTCGAACGCGTTTACGAACGCTACACGAACGTATGCATTCTGCCTCATTCCGTTCGAACGTGTTTATGAACGCTACTCGAACACACATCTATTTTGTCTTATCATGCACCAGGTCTTACCCCGTTCGAACGCGTTTCCGACGCTATACGAACACGAACCTTCTGTTTACCGTTCGAACGTGTTTTCAAACGCTACACAAACGCACATACAGTGCACAGACTTCTTTTCGTCACATTTCATGCATGTTTGCTTCTTTGATCATTTATTTTGCACCATATGATTAATCATATCATTTCATTATTTACGCTTAGGAAATCATCATCTATTTATATTTCCGCATTTATCTATTTAATGTGTTTATAAATTATGTGCTTGTCGTTATGTCGATTTACATCTATGCATGCGAACTTAGGTGTAGGTTTTATGCAAACTTAGGAGTATGATACTCTCGGGAATATATGTTGCGTAGACTTGGTTAGATTATTGCACAAATTCTTTCATTACAAGTGGCATAAGTAAGGGATCATTCCGAACCAACAGTTTGAGGTCTTCCCTTGCAAGGGGTCAGTGAATCATTTTCCCGGTTCACACCGGGTGGCGACTCCATTTTTAGTTCTCCAATTTAGTCCCTCGCGGGCTACTCCGTACTCCCAACCGGGCCGTGAGCCCGGGACAGCGTCGCCGATTTCTGTTGTCTATAATCTGGCGACTCCACTAGGGATAGAGAATCGGCCCCGAAATAATGTCTTGTAATGATTATGATTTGTGCTTTAGTTAACTGTGTCTATCGTGGGTTGAAAGGGTTTAATCAAAGGCATTATTAAAGCTAGGTAATGGTTTGGTGTCTTCCTTCATTCACTACCTTTCTATAATTAAAAGCTGTGAAGACACCTGGATAATCATTACCCGCAGCTCACTGTGACAGACTAATTTGCAGGACCTGTTGTTTATTCCTATCACCAAAGCGATAAGAGCCTAAGAGGCTTGGTATTTAAGAGAGTTCGCTCCACCCTCCCTCTAGGAATCTACAATGGGAAATCCATTTGACAGTCATTCACGCACCATAAATCGTTGGCACGTACCTTAGTGTATAAAAAAGGTGCGCTCACTTGGTCGCTCGGACCATTGAGTTGGGAGACCTAGTTGTGGGCAATCCTTCATCGATGAGAGCCTTTGTCTATACCCCTATAAACCCACATATGAAACGTAGTTGTAGGACCAATAGAAACTACTCATTTATGTTTGCATTTAGGACAATCGTCATTTGGATCCAGTTGGACCTTTTGTCATGAGGTATGGGCTTGTTGGGCCATTTAAACTGGGACGAGTCTGTGCTTTATGGAAATTGGGCCAAAAGCTTCTAAAATGCCCATGGACCATTTCGTGTTTAGGCCTTTTATCATTTGAAGTTGTTTAGCCATATTATCGCAAAAGTGTAAACCCGTTGGGCCTTTTCAACTGGGACAAGTTTGCACCTCGCAATAGTATGATTGAATGCTTTAAAATGATAATGGGCCGACTTATACATTCCATGCATCACACGCATTTCATGCATCTCATGCATACACGCATCATGTTAACCCTTGTGTCGTAAAAGCCATCATAGATATCCGTTGGGTTAGAGATAAAAGAAGACTCGTCAAGAAGAGTTTAGCAAACCTAGATGTTGGGAAAAAAAGGAAACCGAGAAATAGAAAATTTTACGGCAAGGATAAAAAGACCTGAGGGCATAAAAAAAAGAAAAAGAAAAAAAAGAAAAGAAAAAGAAAAGAAAGAGACGAAAGAAAGAAAGAAGAAAACCATATCATGTTGAGTATGAAGAATTAATCACAGAGTATGATCAAGACATCTAGGTTGGTTAGACCCACCGATCCAATTCTCCAAGATAAAATCATCGAGTTGGCTTACTAAAGAATTAAGTTGCGACAGAGCCTTGGCACACACACGCTACGAGTCTAGTTCAGATCGCGCACTCAAACGGTCGGATTTGAGTATATTAAGTACTTTGAAGGTTCTTTGGTTTCGACGCGAAGCATCCGTTGAGGACGAAAATATGTTTAGCTATCAGGACAATCTCGTGAGAGGCAATACAGATGTTGATATGCGACATCACATCAGAATCAATCTTGAAAATTGAGCATGGGGCAAGGCCCACATCAGTATCAGTCTGGGGGTGAGGCCCACATCAGTATCAGTCTGGGGTGAGGCCCACATCAGTATCGGTTTGGGGGCGAGGCCCGCATCAGTATCAGTCTGGGGCGAGGCCCACATCAGTATCAGTTTGGGGGCGAGGCCCACATCAGTATCAATCTGGGGGGAGGTCCACATCAGTATCTGTTTGGGGGCTAGGCCCGCATCAGTATCAGTCTGAGGGCGAGGCCCACATCGGTATTAGTCTGGGGGCAAGGCCCACATCAGTATCAGTTTAGGGGTAAGGCCCACATCAGTATCAATCTGGGGGCGAGGTCCACATCAGTATCAGTTTGGGGGCGAGGCCCACATCAGTATCAGTCTGAGGGCGAGGCTCACATCGGTATCAGTCTAGGGGCGAGGCCCACATCAGTATCAGTCTGAGGGCGAGGCCCACATCGGTATTAGTCTGGGGGCAAGGCCCACATCAGTATCAGTTTGGGGGTAAGGCCCACATCAGTCAGTATCAATCTGGGGGCGAGGTCCACATCAGTATTAGTTTGGGGGCGAGTCCCACATCAGTATCAGTCTGAGGGCGAGGCTCACATCGGTATCAGTCTGGGGCGAGGCCCACATCGGTATCAGTCTGGAGCGAGGCCCGCATTAGTATCAGTCTGGGGCGAGGCCCATATCGATATCAGTCTGGGGCGAGGCCCACATCAGTATCAGTCTGAGGCGAGGCCCACATCAGTATCAGTTTTGGGGCGAGGCCCGCATCAGTATCAGTCTGGGGCGAGGCCCACATCAGTATCAGTTTTGGGATGAGTCCCATGGTTGAGGCCCACATCAGTATCAGTTTTGGGATGAGTCCCAGGGTTGAGGCCCACATCAGCATCGGTATCAGGTTTGGGGATGAGTCCCAGGGTCGAGGCCCAGATCATCAGCAGTTTTGGAACGTCACATCACATTATCTACTTTGGCCAAGTGCAACCAACGAATAGCAAAAAAGCTAAATCGAGTCTGGGGGCGACTAGTCAACCACCCCGCGAATAAGGGATTTATCGAGAACTTGAGCAATGAGACTAAAGTAAACTGAGCAATCACCAAGAGAGAATCGACAGAAAGGAACTATTAGCAAGCCCAGGGGCGACCAAAGACTTTTGCAGGAAAATGGCACCAAGGAGCACAAAGAAAGCCTAACCCATCGGAATAAGAAACATATCCATGCATACATGCATACATATCACATACATGCAATTTTTGTTTTGTATTCGCAGGTTTGTAGCGGCAAAGACCATCTCATCAAATGACGGTTCAAAAATGAGCCACATACTCGAACAGCACGGTTCGGAAATGGAACACAACAAATGCCGAAAATGGAACTCCAAAATGGGGCACACACGACAGATACCGAAAATGGCGCTCTAAAATAGAGCATACACAACAGATGCCAAAAATGGCGCTCCAAAATGAAGCACACACAACAGATGCCGAAAATGGCTCTCCAAAAATGGAGCACACACAATAGATGCCGAAAATGGCACTCCAAAATGGGGCACACAGGACAGATGCCGAAAATGGCGCTCCAAAATGGAGCACACACGACAGATGCCGAAAATGGCGCTCCAAAATGGGGCACACACGACAGATGCCGAAAATGACGCTCCAAAATGGAGCACACACAACAGATGCCGAAAATGGCGCTCCAAAATGGAGCATACACAACAGATGCCGAAAATGGCACTCTAAAATGGAGCACACACAACAGATGCCGAAAATGGCGCTCCAAAAATGGAGCACAATTCGAAAATGGACCACCAGATCAACTCAGTTCGAAGCAGCAGGCAAGTCAGGTGGCAGCTGGCGAGCCCTGTAAGTAAAAATTCATTGCATAACTTTGATAGGATTGTCATTGTCACACACTGCACAAGTCCCATCAAAGTGGGGGCGACTGTAGGCACTGTATTTTTGCATGTAAGTCCCGATGATGACTCTCACATGGAGACAATACCTCTTTAAATTGTGGAAATCGCGGGAAACAGACGTCGGAAGGGAATAGTCAGGAATTGACATCTTATTGGATTTAATTCGCTTGTTTAGCTTCAGGTTTGCTTTTTGGACCTCTGTTTTAAAACACATCCCTAGCCCAAAACCAAAGCCACATGCCCACCTAGCCCAAGCCATTAAATCACATCCAATAATAATTAAAACATTTAAAACACATGTCAAAAATTAAATTAATCAAATTAAATTAAATCAAATCCAATTAAACCAAAACAAATCTCATTCCTAATTAAATAAATCAAATCAAATCTCATAAATCACATTCCTAATTAAATTAAATCACATGCCTAAACTAAATGAAATCAAATCAAATCCCAATAATCATCTTCCTAACTAAAATAAATTACCTCCCTAATTAAAGATATCATTTCCTTATGATACACAAATTAAATATTCCCCCCATAATTACAATATTCTTTCCCTACCTATACAAGGTAAACCTCAACATTTTCCTATAAAAAGAAGCCTAAACAACCTTAGAAGCCCCGACTCATTCTCATGAAAACACAAAGCAAATAACCTAGTCCATTCACGCCTAAAACCCTCTTCCCCTGCCGCACAAACCTTCACCGAACTGCCCTCACTCTCCACGCCTCATTCTTCAACGCATAAACACCTTCAACAGCCCCTACCTTCAACGTATAAAAACCCTTCAACAGCCCCATCACGGTCAGCCCCTTCAAGATAGCCACATTCAGTCCCCTTCAAGACAGTCACGTTCACTACCCTCAATACAACCCTCACTGATTCACGCCATTAGCCTTCCTCCATTAACCCTCACAGCTCCCCCCTTAAATTCACGCACAAGAGCCCTGACAGCAGCCAACTCAGACGCTAATAAAAACCCCATCAACAAGCACCATTCACGCCTACAAACAGTCCCTTCAACAAGCACCATTCACGCCTATAAGCAGCCTCTTCAACAAGCACCATTCACGCCCCCACGAACATAGCCTTCAACCAGCCCCTTCACGCATAAACACTCCCTGACCAGCAACTTCACGCCTAAATACTCCTTCACACACAGCCCTTCACGCCAAATCAACCCCCTGACTAGCACCCCTTTTTACCACCGAAAACTATCCTGGACTGCACCCAAACTGCACCCTAAAAACCTGCAAACTGAACCCCTAAAATACCGCAAAACAGTCCCAAAAACTCCACAACCAGAACATCAAAAACTACAACAAAAACAGTCCCAAAAATCGCATGAAACAGCCCCAAAACAGTCTCCGAATACCGCAAACAGTAACTAAACCCAATGACCGGAAAATACAGCAAAAATAGAGGAAACAGTAGCCCGAAACAGTGAGGCAACGAAGGAAAATAGAAAATCAGTGAACCGGAGGAGTTGCGGAGCATCAACCATTCCGACGACTGTGAAACGCACTTCTAAGAGACGACTTAAGAGGTTAGACCTGAGGGCACTCTTTTTATTTATTCTCTTTTATTTTTGTTTATTTTCTTACTTTATTTCGCATAAGTATTATGGATTGGTGTATGATATGACTTTCAGATGAATGGAATACGTGTTCTCTCTTGCGGTATATCGGATGGAAACCCGGACGTAAATTCCGTAGCCGAATCCGAATGGACGGTTATGCAGTCTGCACTCGGGATACGATGCCACGTACCACTTGAGAGACACACATATTTCGTTTCATCCAACCTTATGTTTGAGCATGATTTAGTCGTTAGTATGTTATTTATTTTTAAGCATGATTTAGTCGTTAGTATGTTATTTACTTTCCACATGTTACTTATTTCTGTATTGTAATGAAATGCGCATGGGCAAATCAAGTTGGATTAAAGGTCCTCCGTTTTGAGGGATGAAAAGCCTAAGGCTACCTTTGCCACGATGTTTTGCCGCGCCGGACGAAGTATGTTTGAGATATGTTTAATCGGACATACGAAGTCCCATATCATTGTCTCATTTATTTGTATGCATTGTAATCTAATGCGTATGGGCTAACTAAGGTGGGTTAAAGGTCCTCCATTCGAGGGAAATGCCTAAAGGGTACCTTTACCACGACGTTTTGCCACGCCGGATGAAGTATTTTTGATTGAATGTGAGATATGTTTAATCGCACATACGAAGTCCCATATCATTGTCTCATTTATTTGTATGCATTGTAATCTAATGCGCATGGGCTAACTAAGATGGGTTAAAGGTCCTACATTCGAGGGAAATGCCTAAAGGCTACCTTTACCACGACGTTTTACCATGCCGGACGATGTATGTTTGATTGAATGTGAGATATGTTTAATCGGACATACGAAGTCTCATATCATTGTCTTATTTATTTGTATGCATTGTAATATAACGCGCATGGGCTTATTATGTTGGTCTAAAGGTTCTCTACTTTAGGGAAGAAAAGCCTAAAATGCTACATTTACCATGACATTTCGCCGCGCTTTTTATTATTCTATTATTTACTTTCTGTATGCCATCTCGTTGTTAAATCATGCATCATAGTGTAATGCGCATGGGCAAATCAAGTTGGATTAAAGATTCTCCACCTTGAGGGATGAAAAGCCTAAGGGCTACCTTTGCCACGACGTTTTGCCGCGTCGGACGAAGTACACTCGATTGAATGGGAAATGTGTTTAATCGGGCATACAAGGTCCCATATTATTTATTTGTTTATTCATACATTGTAACCTAATGCGAATGGGCTAACTAAGGTGGGTTGAAGGTCCTCCATTCGAGGGAAATGCCTAAAGGCTACCTTTACCATAATGTTTTGCCACGCCGAATGAAGTACACTCAATTGAATGTGAAATATGTCCAATCGGGCATACGAGGTCCTACATCGTGTATTTTTTTATCCATGTATGTGTTTGTGTCATTTCAGATGCCATTTTGGCAATCTCGTTCGAATGCGTTCAAAACACTACACGAACGTATGCATTCTGCCTCATTCCGTTCGAACGCGTTTACGAACGCTACACGAACGTATGCATTCTGCCTCATTCTGTTCCAACGCGTTTACGAACGCTACTCAAACGCTCATCTATTTTGTTTTATCATGCACCAGGTCTTACCCCGTTCGAAAGCATTTTCGAACGCTATACGAACGCGGACCTTCTGTTTACCGTTTGAACGTATTTTTAAACGCTACACGAACGCACATACAGTGCACATACTTCTTTTCATCACATTTCATGCACGTTTGCTTCTTTGATCATTTCTTTTGCACCATATGATTAATCATATCATTTCATTATTTACGCTTAGGAAATCATCATCTATTTATACTTCCACATTTATCTATTTAATGTGTTTATGAATTGTGTGCTTGCCGTTATGTCGATTTACATATATGCATGCGAACTTAGGTGTAGGTTGTATGCAAACTTAGGAGTATGATACTATCGGGAATATATGTTGCGTAGACTTGGTTATATTATTGCACGAATTCTTTCATTACAAGTGGCATAAGTAAGGGACCATTCCTGAACCCAACGGTTTGAGGTCTTCCCTTGCGAGGGGTGAGTGCGACCTTAAATCATTTTCCCGGTTCACACCGGGTGGTGACTCCATTTTTAGTTCTCCGGTTTAGTCCCCCGTGGGCTACTCCGTACTCCCAACCGGGACGCGAGCCCGGGACAGCATCACCGATTTCTGTTGTCTACAATACCTATCGGGCAGGGGTAGCCATAATTGGAACATAATCTTAATGAATTCAGGTAACTTGGTTGACATAGGAATATGATTTATTAGGTAACACTGGATATTTGTATCTGACCATCGGAAGAGGTTTTTGCATAAATTCGTGTTCCAGGTTAATAAACCAATATATTGCACAAACGTAAAATAACCACTTCATCTTTAAAAAGATATTGGAATGATTCACAACCCTAGATAGTTTAATAATATTGAATTTTCCTCAATCTACTTTCGCGCTATTTTATTTTCTTATTTTAAGTTTAAAGTCACCATCCAATCAAACAATTAATCTATTAGATACTTGTAAGAATTTGGCTACATAAATTAATAGCTTAGGTATTAAGTCCTCGTAGGATCGATACATTTATACTACTTGAACGATATGTGTGCTTGCGTTATAAGTGTGTGATTACGCTATTCAATTTGGCTTGATTTAAATGGATTACATCAAAGTGGTAGACATTCAACTAATCCATTAATTAAACTTTGTCTTGATTTAATTGGATTAAATCAAAGTGGTAGACAAAGGTGATCAGTTACACTTAATTATACATATTTGGACAAATTTGATTAAGCCCACCTAAAAGTTTATTAGAACTTTTATTAATTAAAAATTATATAAGTTTTGCTATAAAAGGCAAGCTTGAGCAAATTTTTAATTAGGCTTGAGCTTAAGAAAGTTAAGCTTGTGAAAGCTAAAACAAACAAGAATTAAAAATATTAGCCTAAGTAAAAGAAGTGTTTAGAGAAGCGTTGGAAGTTCTATACAATATTTCAACAAGGGAAAATCAAGATTGGATCTTGGAATAAAGTTTGCTACCATTGGAATCAAGATTGGATCTTGGAGTCAAGCTTGCCAACTTTGGAAGTTCTCTACGATATTTCAACAAGGAAAAGAAGATTAGATCTTGGAATCAAGCTTACTAGGTAAGTTTGATCTTCTCGAAAGCTATGTTTTCATTAGTGAGTTATCATTAGTGAAACATAAGTGATGTGTTATGTATTAGATACATAATAATATAACTTGATGTTAAAATTAGGCTAATGAATTATGTATGGATGCTTTAGAAGCATAAACACAATATGTTTGTGATTGGATTAAAATATTCATGTTGGACATGGAACATTAAACTCGAGTTTGGAACTCTAGATGATTGCTTGGAGTTATGGCTACCATTCTAAAATCACTTGACCACCTTTGAGTGACCTAGAATTCTTCATGAGTCACTTCATTATAAGTTGATTTGTGTTTTAGATTCAAAATTTACGCATGTGCGTATTTAGAATAAATTTATATTTTTGTAAAAAAAAATTGATATTTTAAAAAATATGATTTTAATTCTTTAACATGTGTTGATATTGGTTTTGAAGTTAAAAATTAATTTTGGGTGTTTGAAAGTGTTTAGGGAAGGTTGGAAGGAATTAGGATAAAAAAAACCATATTTCCTTCAGCTCTATGGAATTCCAGAGAGCTGAAGGAATCCTCATAGCTTTTGAAAATGAAACTAAAAAAAGTGTGATTAGCGGGCATTGTAGTGCACGAGCGCGCTGAAACTTATTTTTTCTCGTTCTTAAGCTTTCAGACTCTGATTCAGCCCCATTTTTTTACTATAAACTCGTAATGGAATATAGTATTCCATTAAATTATTTTAAAATACACCTATGCTTGTTATCATTGGGTTAGACCCATTTCCAATGCACGGGGCATCGATCCGACCCTAAGGGTCCTACATCCACCCTAACAGAGGGGCCTGGGTCCCCCTAAGTTAGAAGCATCACTGACACTGGCACGGGGTCCGGGATGGCATCGGGTTCTTCTGGGCCGAAGGCTTCCTCTTGTGACATCTCCCCATTGGCCACATTTAGAACCTTGTGGAGCATCTCCAGGTTCAGGCCAGGGTGCATCATCTCAAACATCTCAATGGATTCCTCCAGCCCTTCAATTTTTACCTTCTGCTTGACACCCTTCATGAGGCTGGTCAGCTCGTCATTTAAGATTTTTAGCTTCTCTTAAGACTTCGCCATCTCGTTCCGGACCTCGACCAGCGCATCCCAAACCTTCTCCAGCTGATGTTTCTTCTCTTCGAGTATGCTCTTGGCTATGATGGCTCGGGCGATTTGGAGCTTGAATTAACTTTTTTCAGGGAAGCCTTGGCTTTGGCCTCATCCCCATCCCTCTTGGTAATCTCTGAAGCTCGGCAAATGGAGGCAGCCTCAGCCTTGGCCTCCTCCTCAGACTACTTGAGGCCCCGGATCTCTGCCTTTGCCTCATCTAATTTTTTGGATAGCTCAACCTCCCTCTTTGTTAGCCGATTCTGGAGCCCTTGGGCTTGGCCCCCCTCTAAAAGTGTGCTTGTCAGCACATCCATATTTTTGGACAAAAAATAGGTCAACTGCATGATCAAAGATAAGGTCAGTATGGCAAAAACAAAGAGCATATTTTTTAAGGAGAAGTCTATTTTACCTTTGTATGGAATCGACCGGATTTGACAATGACTTTCTTATGATAAATGTTTTCATAAGTCGTGGCCTGGTTAATGTTCATATGTCTGGCCATGAAGTTGATGGTGGGGAGAAAGTGAGCCAGCCCCCACGTCCTCGGTGAAGTTATTGATCCCCAGAAGCGGGGTTCCCTCTTAATCTGGAGGGGGCGACGAGAGGTTTGCCCTTCATACCCATAGTTTTCTTCCTGGGAACCCTCTCCACCGGTTCTTCGATCTCTTCACCCCCAACGTGGTGGAAGCGTCTTTTAGAGGGTCGGGAGGGAGTAGGTGTAGTTCGAGATGGTTGGGGAATGTTTGAAGTCTGGGTTGGCTGTGAGATATTTGAAGCTTATGATGCGGGGGTTATAGAAGATACGTGGGTTATTTTTTGCATGGCTTCTAGCTGGATCGGGGTGGTAACTCAGGGACGGTCGCTGCTGGACCCGCCTCGGGAAGCCCGTATAGCCTCCCGAGCGATCTGTATTGGGGTTTTGAATCTAGACATACATGCGAACAAGTGGAAATATTTAGAGCATGCACAAGAAAAATATAAGGCAACTTGAAAAAACGCAAGATTATAAGAAAACAAACATGAAGTCAGTGGGTTAGTTAGAAATTACCAGTCTGTCTGGACTGGGGTGGTGGAGGGTTGACGAGGTCCATATAGTGACCCCCAAATTCAAAAGCCTTCTTTACCCTAGCCCGAGTCTCGTGGTGGACTTTTGGGAGATCGCCCCAACAAGCTGCAAAAATCTCGGAAGTTAGTAAAATGTTGAACTGGTCATGGAGAGTTTGTAGGATGGGTCGTTACCTCCAAATGAGAATATGTGGGGAACTGTGATGCGATCGTCGTCGCCTCACCGATGCCTTCCCCATGGCACCTCGGCCCAGAATCACTTGTCCTTAAAATTTTTATTGGTGGTCGGGAGATTTGTGATGGTGTGAGGGGCCCCGACGTGGGTTGAGAGGTAATACCAACCCTTGTAATCTTTTGGGTTGGCATTCATTCTATACAGCCTCTTCAGTTCGAGGAAATATGGCTCTACCAGCCCGGCTCAGTTCCAGATCATGTACAAGCCAGCCAACACCCTTCATCCATTTAGATTCAGCTAGCATGGGGTTAGATTCATTGTTGCTGTCATCTTCTCAAAGTACTTCTGCATGGGCTTGTGCAACCCCATGTCAAAAAGGATCGTGTAGAGTGTCATCTGATCATCGCATAGACGGCTCGTCTGATCTCATTCCCTTGGGACACTTAGTCTGATGACCTTAGGGATGTTGAACCTTTCCCGCAGTTGTACTAGGTCGACCTCGATTACTTTTGAAGCCTGATCCATATACAGGTTCATGAAGTCGAGATGGGGGTGATTTGGCTCTGGTTGAGGCACCATTCTGTGGTAAAATTGATATTCCTCTCCAGAGATGGTCGGTGTGGTTTCGTAGTCGTCGGGACTTTCTAATCCTAAGTTGTGTACAGTCTGGCGCATGGGCGGCGCGTTATGAGGTAAGATATCGAGGGGAGTGAGAGAAGAAGTCTCTGAGTCCGACATTTCTGCCAAGTCAATACCCGATGAGGGAGGTTAGTTCAAAGTAAACTTCTAGAATTAATTTTATGATTAGTAGAGCTGTGTACGTGGGAACTAGGGTTTACTATGTCATCATATCTACCAAGGGGTTAACCCTAGAAAGGGGTCATAAACATCCTAGAAATGACAAAACAGTAAAATATAAAGCATTATGCAAGGCAAAGAACATCCACAGAGAATCCCCAAAACACATGCTTCTTATCCCTAACAAAAACCAATAAAGAACACACCCAAACATGCATTCAAAAGAAAAAACACATTCACACACGAGTAAACCCACCCCCTCACACTTCCAGTAACACGAAAACCCAGAACAAGTAATAAAAACACAAACAGTCCACACTAGCAGGTTATCGCCATTATTGCAAATAAGAGCATGAAATATCAAAAAAAAAAGTCAGTAGGGGACTTACTTGAGAAGGTTGAAGGTGATGATGAGAGATGCTTGAGGTTGCTGAAGTCTCGAAGTTGCAGAGAGGGGCGTGAAGCTTTGAGTGTTTGAGAAGATGAAGTAGTAAAAGAGAGACTTGAAGAGGAACAATACTTAAATAGGCAGTTCATGCTGACTATTGGCCGTCGAATTGGGATAGATGCGCGGGATCAGCGACACGTGGAAGGAGGATCACATCTGTTGAAGTCAAATGAAGGGCTCATATTGAAGCCATTATTTGGGTTGGACACAACTGTCTTAGGTTTTGGCGCGCTAACCACAGATGCATGACACATGGCTTCTCGGGGAGACGAAGAAAAAATAAGCCTTGACAAACATGACTGGCATTTAAGGAATACTATTAAGGCTTCACATCTTCTTAGAGGCGATTCAGAAACCCTAGAAAGACTTCAGTTGGTTGTGAAAAGGGGCAATCATTACCGAAAGAAGACTCTTTGGCAATACATGTGCCTTCCCGACCCGAGGGACGTGGCAGTATGGATAGTTACGAGATGAGACCCAAAGACATGGGTACAATCTACACCTTTATTATAGTTCCCGGTATTAACTCACCAACTCGTTGATACTAAGAACTAGGGGACAAATATTGATGGTGATTTCCAGCCCCAATGAACTCTGAAGTCTGGAATGGTATAATGAGATTTGCACTTAACAGATGGGGGTCCAAGGTTCTTGTGAGGATGAAAGGTCAGACAAAAGGGCCTGAGCCCAAGGCAGGGAATGACCAAAAGGAAGAGCCAATTGGATAGGTGGGGATATCGATCCGACCTAATGAAAAGATATCAGATTCGGCGGTACTTGAGCGTCTCAAAGGCCGACCCGAGTTGGTCCGTGACTACCGACCCGACCTGGTAAAGAAATAAGGAAGATGATCCAGCACCATTCACCTCGGCATACTACTCGAGGACCGAGATAGGGGTTGCATTATCTTGTGTTTATGTATGAATGACGGAATCCATACATAAAAGTTTGAGCCTCTAGAAGGCTGACGTGACGGGGATAGGTCATAGACTTTCCCTCTGGCATACATAGCAATGTCGAAGTGGTTGAGTTGCGGGCTATCACGTGGGCAGAACGTGTAATAGAGTGGTTGAGTCAGAAGACCAGAGCTACTGTTTGCAGAGTGATTGAGTCGGAATACTAGAGCTACTGTTTGCAGAGTGGTTGGGGAAAAGGAGCATGGGCGACAATGACGGAGTAAAGTAAATTGATGTCACGAGTTGGTGGAATAGTAGATTTAGAAGCCTATATAAAGAGGTTGAACACTCAGATTCGAGGGTTAGCATTTTTTACATTTCACCACTTGTAAAAGAGCTCTAAAAACTTAGTGATAGAAAGAGAAAACTTGTCAGTTCTGACCCGAGCTAGTAATAAAATTCCCTCTTTTACTCCCATGGATGTAGGTTGGAGCCACTCTCCACCGAACCACGTTAACCTCTTATTTTATCTGTGGTTTTTCTTTTTGATTGTCAAGTTTGCTTTGGTTCCCAACTAACCAAATAAATTCACTACTTGGGGGAGGTTTGTTCGAGAAGATGAATTCACATATCACACCTGGAATGAAAAAAAAGACATCAATAATTCATGTGAACATAGATTGAAACCATTCTCCACCGAACCACATTAACCTCTTGTTTCATCTGTGGTTTTTATGTTTGATTGTCAGATTTGCTTTGGTTCCCAACTAATCAAATAAATTCACTGCTTGGAGGAGGTTTGTTCAAGGAGAGGATTTCCCATAACACCATTGGAACGAAAAATAGCCGTCAATAGAAATGCATAAAGTGGATGAAATTGTTCTGGTGATGAATGGTGAGATATTTTCTTTCATATATTGCAATGCTAAAATAGAAACTCATGATGATGCAATGATCAATAATCGCACTAATGATGCACCAATGATCAATAAACGTTGTGTCATGTAATGTTTGATATAGATTTTGGTGAGATTATAAGTTTAATTTATACTCTTACTGTAATACTTATAAGTTAGCTTATACTATCAATCAATACTCTCTACCAAATAATAACTGAAAGTAGAGGACAACTACTTGTTGCAGTATCTTTTCCTCCATTATATGCACATGACAAGAGTTGGTAATAAAAGGAAACTGGTGTAATATGTGGATATGTAAATTCGAATAATTCTTTGATGTAACAAAGATATAAGTGGTCCCCAAGAGGCTTAATTTAAGGTCCTGGGCTCGAATCCAGGGAGTGCGTTTCTTGTGAGAATCTGAGACAGTCGGGAGTTTTACCTATTCCGCTTAAACTCGGAATGAGTGGTTTGGTGGTGGGATTTCCAACGATTTCAAAAAAAAAAACAGAGATATAAGTGATATGAAACCATTGATTAATAAATAAAGAATATGTATAATTTAATTACTATTTATTTAATATATTAGCACTCGTGGAAATATATTGTTAAATTATTTCATAACTATAACTATTATTGTTGGGTAAAGAAAGTTCTTATCATTAACTTTTTTAAGAGAGATTATCATTAATTGATTAAGAAGTAAAATCATCTTAACTTTTAAACAACAACTTCGCTTTAAAAGCACGGCCCCTAAATTACAATATCAAATGGATCTTTTCATGTAATTATATTAATAATTAATTCAACTAATTTTACGTTGATTGATAAGATTTAACACAAACCTCCTCTTTTATTCAAATATAAAACAAACTATGAAAAGATAATATAATTTGAAGTATTAGGCGGAATTGAAACGTCTCAACATAAAACAGAATTTGATTTGGTTTGTTTTGGTCAATAATGTGTGAAAAAATTTCAAACCTTGTGTTTATTTTTCTTGCTAACTGATAAACCAGATTGCATCTTCGTTTGGAGAAAGATGCATCATATGCTACTTACCATTTGATTCCAAATGTTGATTTTGAAAATCCTATTAATAAGAGCTTCATAATGATATTTTAGAAGATCCCTAATTACTTGTTATATACAACAAGAACATACCTTATCCCATAAAAGTCTTGGATAGGATAAAGTTCTAGCTTTGTTGCATTTAAAATCCTAAAACACTTTGATTAAAAAAGAAAAATCCTTATCGGCCTATATCATTAACTATTAGCTTTGATGATTTCATGGGATGCCTAATTTTTGGTTATACTAATTCAAGATGATTATCTTTATTTAACTATATTTAATTTTTACTTATTTTTTTTTCCAGACATGGCCCTTTGGATTAAAGAAGTGTTGAAGTGTAGTGGGTCCATTACTTAATTATGTATATGAAGGCCTAATCTTCTAAACAAGATATGTACTTCTAAAATATAAGTGATGATTCTTTATTAGCATGTACAAATTATTTAATGGTTATAGGAGATTGTGCTTAATCACATGATGTGCCCAAAATCTACTAAATAATTCAAGTCAATAATGCTTAGGTAAAAAGTACATAGAAATTATCATACCCATTTTCTTTTCTTTGTAAAGGCAGTGAGAACAGTACACCATGGACATAATAGCCTTCAATAAAAATAAGAGTTTTCAGAACATAAATGAGCCATAATTGAGGATGATTTGTATATTAAAGTAAGTTTAAAGCGTTTATTGTTATATATTAAAATAAGATGAGTAGGTTTTACTTATTTTATTTAAGTTCGGGTCGGAAAATTTGACGACGGAATTTTTAACGTTTAAAAAATAGATGAGAGTGTTTATTGTTATGTATACATTAATAAATATATGAAAGAAAAAAAACAGAAATAGAAATATGTATGGATTAGACAAACAGAGCCATAGATTAATTGTTTTTTCTTTAAAAATGATGATATTCAAAGAAAAAATAATAAATAATCAAATTCACATTTACCTTTAATTGCAATTCAAATCAACCTAACTTAAAACTCTAGGTTGGTGGAAAAACACACGTATTCATAAATCGCGACCTTCAATTCCTCGTTAGGGACTATGCTTAGGCCAACTCCTTGGTGGCCATGATCAATAATTGATATCCATAATGCGACACCGTTCCAAGTTCACGACACGTATCATCTGAAAGCTTAAGTAGGGTCGCCGTAGAACAAGCCACGTCATTACCACTTCGCGACAAAAAATGGAAAATCATAATTGTAATTTTCTTACCTGACGTGTCAGGATATGGACATCTAGATCTTTTATTTGGACGGTGATGGACAGTGGACCCCACAAGTTAAGCTAGCAGTTAGTGGGGACTTGTACAGAGCGCCTCAATAAAGCTTTTGATCGATGCCAAATGAATAGAAGTTCAAAAGAGGAGTGGCCATTGGTCCACGTGTCCCGTCGGCCTGGACTGGATAAATTCGACGTTATCTATCTAATTAGAGGCTATAGAAGCTCTGTAAGGTTATTAAAGAAATATTATCCTACGTCTACGTGTCATTTCATGTACATGTACGTACAAGTGTTATGTCAATGTTGTTCGAACAAAAACTGAAAACAGTTGTTATTGTTTATTACAGTGACGTTATTTTATCTGATCGTGTATACCAGTGGAGTAAAGCAATATTTTCTTGCATGTATTTTAGAAATTATAATTTGTGCACACGATTGTGGCACAAATTATAAGCTAGCAGTTGGTGGGGATCTATACAGGGCGCTTCAATAAAGCTGATCAATGCCAAATGAATAGAAGTTTAAAGAGGAGTGGCTATTGGTCCACGTGAGGCTAGGGCATCTATGTACGATAATTAAAGAAATATTATCCTACGTCTACGTGTCATTTTATGTACAAGTGTTGCTACCATATATGTTTGAAGGTACGCTCGAAAAGACGTTGGTTGCTACAATTACGTGTTATTGTATCTAGATCCGGCCACAGTTCCGGTTCGGAATCGGAACAGAACCGGCTGGAACCGGACGGTTCCGGTTTCGGTTTCGGAATCGGAACCGTGATTGAACGGTTCGGTTGGGGTTCCACCCCGACCGAACCGATTGGAACCGTAGGGTTCCTATTGGAACCTCCTGTTGGAACCGTAGGGTTCCAACATGAACCCTTTCTTCCCCAACGGCTAGTAGCCGTTGGGGAAGGGGCAGCTTGGCTCTCTGCCCCTTAATACAAAAAAAAAAGGCCTTAACGGCCATTAAAAAAAATTAAAATAGTTAATTCCTAATATACCCCTAATAACGGTTATATTTATGGGCATTTTTTGTATCAAAAAAAATTCTAAAACTCTATAAATATGGGTCATTTTTCATTATTTCAACACACCAATTTCTCAACTCTCTCAATTCCTACAATTCTCTTATTCTCAATTAGTTATTATCATTCTCAATTAGTCAATTTTCTTATTCTTCTTACTTATTTCTTAAATAACAAATGGCAAGCTCATCTGAGAACATAATGTCAAATATGTCAACCCAAGAGAGCGGCCCTAGTGTCGGTTCACAATCACGGAGAAGAGAAGTTAAGTCTCGTTCCTCGAATGTTTTCAAAATTCATTTTCATTTAGACCAAGACGATGAAAGTTCAAGAGCAGTTTACAACCATTGTGGGGTTTCCTACAAATTTTCTGGTGGATACGGCAATATGATCAAGCACCTGGAAAGACATCATGTGGTTGAACTTGGACTTGATATGACGCAAACTCAAATGGTCAGGTACGCATCATCTAGTAGAGGTACCAATGCTGTAGATTTATTTAAATATTCTGATGCAAAAAATAGAGAAGAATTTGCGAAATTAACTTGTATGACACATCTTTCTTTAAGCTTTGGTGAAAAACTTCATTTTACTAATTACGTGCATAATGCTTTAAATCCTGCTGCATGTAGAATGACTCGAAACACAACAAAACGTCATATTTTTAAATTATACAAAGGTGGTAAAATTATTTTAAATGAAATATTTAAAGAGATTAAAGGTCGTATTTCTATATGTTCTGATATTTGGAGTGACCATTGGCAAACACACTCATACATGGGTGTGACTTGTCATTGGATTGATGCATCATTTACCATGCAAAAATGACTTATTGCATTTAGAGTTTTTGATGACCAACATACTGCACAAAATATTTATAGAATGGTGAAGGTAATTTTTGATGAATATGGTTTAGTAGATAGAATTTTAACAATTGGATTTGATAATGCATCTGCAAATACTGCATCCATCAATGATTTAAAAGAAATATGTCAACCAAATTTAGGGGGTCGGTTTTTTCATATTCGTTGCACATGTCATGTCCTTAACTTATGTGTTCAAGATGGTATGAAATTATTATCACCTTTCATTGATTCTATTAAGACGATACTTAATTGTATTTGGTCATATTCTCAAGTTAGGAGAGAATGTGCCAAGTTTTGTAAAATAAATGGTATTAAACTAATTAAACTTTCAAGAGATGTTCCAACACATTGGAATTCAACTTATTTTCTTTTATGTCAAGCATTACAATACAAAGATGCATTATGTAGTTTTTTTCTCAACATGTTCAAAATATCACACTTTTTCCTAATCAATGGGATATTTGTGAAAAAAAATTTGAAATTTTAAAAGTTTTTAATGATGCTACTTTAATTTTTAGCAGAGTTTATTATCCTACAGCACATTTATTTCTTCTTGAAAGTTTGAATATTGTTGGTACTCTCGATGAACATGTTGAAAGTAGCGATCCTAATGATATTGTTTTATTCGAAGCCATTACTGCTATGAAGGTAAAATGGTTGAATTATTTTAGAGAAATTCATTTACTTTATCTTATTGCTGCTGTTTTTGATCCTATATTTAAATTAGAAGGTTTAAATAGTGTTTTACAAGCTTACTATGGTTATTTAGGAATATTAAATGAAATTGATATTACAAGAATAATAGTGAGATTAATAAATGATTTAATTGAGTTATTTAATGATTATATTGTAAGATATAACTTAGGAACATTAGGTGAATCTAGTAGTAGCGAACCGGTAATTCAAACAAGACTTAGCGCATGGGATCGTTGGTTACTGCAACGAAATAAAAAAAGCTAGGGATACGACAACTAATAACCCCGAATTAGATAATTATTTATCTACAAATTTCGAGTTTCCTACTGAAAGTTTAGTTAGTAAAAATTTTAAAATCCTTGAATGGTGGAACCGACATCAAAATATATATCATGTTTTATCAATTATTGCTAAAGAGATATTGACAGCACATATTTCCACTGTTGCGGTTGAGCAAGCCTTCAGCTTGGGAGGCAATATATTGGAAGCTAGACGATCTTCATTACATCCAAACACTCTAGAATCAACAGTTTGTGTAGATGATTGGACTCGAGCTGATCTGAGACAACAAGAAGATGCCCCTGATGATTTTGAAGACTTATTCGATAATGCATCTGCAACAACAAGTGCAAGCGGAACCGCAGCTGAAGGATCAACTAATAATGATGATTGATAATTACAAAATTGTAAATTTCCAAAGGGGAAATATCTTAAAATTATAATGGAACTACGTAAGCTTTGATTCCTCTCACCCCTGGAGGATACGTAGGCAACTTAAATTTTTTAAAATTTAAGTTCAAGCTCTTCAATTTAATAATTTTATTTATTTATTAAATTAATCTAATTTATTTTAATTTATTTTCGAATTTTTTATATAATTAAAAAAAACGGTTCGAACCAAAACCGACCGGTTCGGTTCACGGTTCCGGTTCCACTTAAGTGTGGAACCGGAACCGAACCGGAATTAATCGGTTCGGTTCCGGTTCCACACTTGTGGAATCGGGAACCGGCCGGTTCGGTTCGGTTCCGAACCGGAACCGAACCGCCAGCCAAGTCTTGTACCTGGTCGTACATACCCATTAGTAAAATAGCATTTTAAAAATATTTCCGAGTGACGTCATTTTTCCGAGATCAATTGACTCCCGAGTGAATCTATTCTGAAATTGATCTATTTCAGAATCTATGAATTAATCAAGATATAGAAGGGAGGTACTCTGATCCCTCCTGAAACACGTGAGATCACACGTCATAATCCAAATTTAGTGGGCTTCAATAGCAGTTAACTTAATCAAATATGCAAGTTTAATTTATCATGCATAATAAAAACTATAATCACACCTAATCTGATACAAATATACAACATACATCTTATGGTAGATTAGCAATGGACAAATGTCAACTGAATAAATGAAACCTCCAATCACAAAAGAAACATGAAGCTATATAAACCAATCAAAAAACTCTAAAAAATAGATTCTGAAGTTCTGAAATTGAGAAAAAAAACAATAGAAAAAATTATTAACTTCACTTCTAATTGCAATGAAAGAAAAAATGAGGAAGATTCTAATCTTGGGGGTGCATTCACGAGGAACATAATTGTATTGGTGACAAAGTAAAATTAGACTCATCCAATATACAATTCTTAGTCCAACTCAATCTCAACTCTAGAAAATCAAGTCCTTGACTTTTGAATGTATGGATTCTCACCATTTTTTCGTATCTTCATTTTTGAACTCAAGTTGATAGAGATAGAAATCTTAAAAAGAGATATACATAAATTTATTGAGCTTAATAAAATAGTAATTTCAGATAGAGTATAATAATATGTAAATATCAATTAATAGAAAAAACATTTTGTTTATTTGGTTTTGTTTGGCTTGGCACATACCTTTTAGGGGAGAAATGCTTCTGCTGAGCTAATGCACCAGCTCAATGCTACTCTATGCAAATAAAACTTGTGGCTCGCATAACAATTTTATATGTATATAAAAGAAAAATTAAAATTGTGAAACCCACTAAATGGCATAACATTATTGGGGTTTTAAAAAATCGAACCGATGATTGAACACGTGATCTAAAAGATTTAATAAGTCATTGATTTGATCGGTTGATCCGACAGAATTGACAGAACAAATTATTTTAATTTTTAATTTTTAATTTTTTAAAGAACCTATCGGGTCGGTACATCCATTTTTACCGATTTTTTGACACACTGAATTTTAAGATTTAATCGGATCGGATTCAGAGCTGGTTTCCGATTTGACTAGTTCAACTAGCCGGTCCGATCTAAATTTAAAAATAATTATTTGTGCTGAGCCCACAAAAGTATTTCTCCTACGTACTAAGGACATACGATAAATAAATGAGGGCGCCCGCTTTGAAGCAATGACTTATTACTTGCTTATTCAAAAGACTGAGCTTATGCTTATCCATTTATTACACTATAAAAATGAGACTCAATCAACAAATACAGAGAACCCCAGAACTTAACATTAGAGAGAAACACATAACTGATACCGTCTACAACTTCTCTATTTCAAATAAAATAAATTAAAAAAATAAACCAAAAGCTTCAAATTTTCTGCAATGGCAGCATCATCAAGAAAATTATTTCATGCAAAACCAAGCTACATATATCCAACCCCAGTTGCTGAAACTGCAATCACTTTTGATAGTAATATTTTTGAATTCGATGAAGATGACATGTACAACAAATCAAATGAATCTGTCGCCAAGAAGCCGATACCCAGTTCACGTTCATCAAGAAAGCCTGCGAAAAAGATTGAAGATCGGAGAATAATGCCTGCTGTGACATCGGCATCATTGCCGGTGAACATACCTGACTGGTCAATGATTTTGAAAGATGAATATAAAGAGCACAGTAAGAGAGAGAGTGATGAAGACGAAGACGACGAAGAGGATGAGTTGGTTCCTCCTCATGAATATTTAGCCATGAGGAGGGGAGCTTCATTTTCTGTTCATGAAGGAGTAGGGAGGACTTTGAAAGGGAGAGATTTGCGCCGGGTCAGAAATGCAATTTGGAAAAAAGTTGGGTTCGAGGATTAATTAGCAATTAAGCATATTATTATTGTCTGTGTGAGGTGAAGAGCATAGAATTAATTATTATTAATCCTTTGGTTTAATTTTTTGATGTTTTGATGTGTACGTAATCAGAGGATGAATTTTATATATTGTAATTATTTAACTTTAATATTAATGTAGAAAAATAATAATTTATGTTAAAAGATCAATGTGGCCGATCATAATTAATGAGAAATTTGATCATTCATTTTTTTAATTTTTTGGGATAAAATGAGGAAGATGACTTGTAGAGTTTTGGACCTTGTGGTTGCCTGGTTGGTAAGAAAGCTAAGTTTAAAAAAAATGTAAATTCATTCATTATTAGGGATATTATCAAGATTGATTTATGTATAAACTTATAAGAAAATTTTAAACAAGTTTAATTTTATATCAAAATTTTAATCAGTGTACTAATTTAACATTAACTGAAATTTGAGTGTAAAATTGAATTAAAATTTTCGAATAACTCCATACATAAATCAATATTATGGTGGAAAATGATAATATCCCTTATTATTATTATTATTGCTTCTAGAATGATAGCATATTTAAGTCAATTTTGTTTTCATTTTCTTGTAGTTTAATTTGTTTTATGACAATATTAATAAATAAATGTCATTTTTTGGGTTGATAGTAGATGTTGTGCAACAATACACTACAAGAAAAAAGCTATTTACCGACCGATAATTCGATCGGTAAATAATAGATTTATGTCGGAATGATATATTATCAACAGATTACCGACTGATATATTATGTCGGTACATGGCTCGTCATACTAAAATACCGACCGAATATATTTTCATCGGTGATTTTATCGACCGATTACCAACCAAATAAATTTGTTGTCAGTAAATATTACCGACAGAATATGGGAAATAATCGGTCGTTAAATAAATGAATTTTGGTCGATAATAACTCAAAATATTATCGACCGATAAAATATACAGTCGATAAAAATATTTTACAGACCGAAATAACGGTCGGTAATGCCTTGAATTTACCGATTGTATAGTGTCGTCGGTAAAGTTTACACATTGTAATATAATTACTGACCGAATAGTCTGTCAGTAATTATATTATATTTTATATTATATTTGATTTTTTCTATTAAATTATTTTGTTCAATTAAAATTTAATATTATAAATAAATAATTAATAATAAATAAATAATATTTTTTTATAATAATAAACATAAAATGATAATGTTACATTAATTTACTGTATTACATTAAACAAAATGTACTACACACTAGGAGGAGGTGGAGAGACACCGGGAGGCAAATGCATCTACTGCTGCATCAACTGAAAAGCTAGTCGAACATGCTCCTATATCTGTTGTTGCTTCCACATTTGCTCTTGCATCTGCTGCTGCATATGCTCATGCTGTTGCCGCATCTGCTTCTGCTGCTGCTGTTGCAATGTAGTGATCTCTTCCTGCATTTCCGCTTGTGAAATCGAGGCAATAAAAGATGAAAAACTACCCTCAAATACATGTTGGGAGCGTAGACCATAGACATACTTATTCCTCTCCCCCTTGACAATCTCAATAAATTATTGGTCCTCATCTATCGGCTCCCCAATATGTAACAGCTGGTCTCAGATAACTGTATAGCGATCTCATGATAAATTTGAGAAATATTAGATCGTAATACATATATTTTTAAAGTTATATAAGTAAAAAAAAAAATACAACTTAACATAAATATATATATAAAACCTTACATGCACATCCTGAGATCGCTGATCGAAGAACGTGTGTCTGACAGTATTCTTCCTGTGTGTATGCACAAAGAGCTCAAAGGCAATGGGCTGACTGCCCAGTTGTTTCTCCTATCCATTTGCAAATAATGTAATAGTAATTAACTATAAAAAAATTAATAAGTAATTCAAAAAAATATTTATTACTTGCAATTTATATACTTACAAGATGACGACCATGGTCGTAATGCGTTTTGGTGCCTTCCGTAGCCTGACCATTTCTGTTCATTCGATGGCGGATCGTCGCCAATTACGGAAGGCCGCTTATGAACGTACACGAAAGTCAAGAGATTCCCAGTATTGATTCAAATTATTTCATAGGGGATCGTCTATGAAACATGGTTGCTTCAATTTATGCTTAATCTCATTCAACATATCTTTATACCGAATGACCACCTTCTTCTCCCATGCAATACACATCATAATATTAATTGTCTCCTCCCACCAAAAGTATTTCTGCAAAATAATTGAATTAACTTATCAATATTATGCCACTGGGGCTCGTGGCCCAGTGGTAACACATGTTCTGTGTTCGAGTCCCAGTAGAGACTTTTGTCTCCAATCCCAAAAATTGGGATTTGGGAGTAGTTTTCTCCCCGATTATTTGAGTGGGAGTAGATATTTCCGATTATATTTCCGATTAGGGCTCGTCTCTTAGTAGACGTAGATGTCTGGGTGTGCGATAATTGTATGTATTGAATATCCCAGTAGATTTCAGATTGTATATTTGTAGAATTGTAATTCAAAAAAAAAAAACTTATTAATATTATATTTTAACTATAAATCTTGTATATTAAGTAATTAATTAAAATTTTTAAATACCTTAAACTCTTAAAAATAAATTTCTTAGTCTGTGAGAGAACCTTCTTCCAACAAACTCCCTCTATAACCATATGTTCCTAAAAAATATTACGTATCTTACGTGCACAAATGATGGATTGCTCAATCTACCCACTGAAAATGAAAACAAGAAAAAAATGAAAAAATAATAATAAATGTATTTCATAATAATAATAATAATAATAATAATAATAATAACAAAAACAACAACAACAATAATAATCATAACAAAAACAATAATTATAATTATAATAATATGAAATTTACTCTGGCTCACGTAGAGTGAGATGATGACGTTGCCCTGACCTAGTACTAAATGTCGATGGTGCCACAATACTGGCATTACCTGCGACATCCATCTCAGTTAGGTGGTGCGATGTCATCAGATCATGTACATGTGGAGTCTGATCAGGATCCGATATCGGAGTTTGAGGCTACTGTGAGCTGGTACTGGCCTCACTATTATGAGTCCCAATATACCTACCAGATGTAGATCTACTCCTACAGAGAAGACCTCTGTCGATACCTCTGGCCATATCTGTAAGAATATAATCAGAATAACAATACATAAATTATTCTTAATCAAACTAACTATCTAGTAACATTAATGTGATTACAATAGTTCATCAAACAAATCGTTCGACTTTTTCTATCTTAACATTAAGTTTAATTGAAGTAAACTTCAAACAAATCGTTCGAATTTTTCTATCTTACCGATTCCATACGACATAGATAGTATTTCTTCTCCTATTTTTTATTGGGAGCCTAAGAACTTCCAACTAAAGAAAAATGAGATTGAAATGATTTTGAAGTTGTCATTTCACAGACTACCTTAAACTGCATAAATATATTTTCAACTATCGTTACTCATTTTAACCTATTGTCTCAAATACCTATTTAATTTATCAAAATTTCGACAGAGTTTCCTCTGTAACTATGATAATCCAAAATTTTATTTACACAAAACAAACACTTCAAATAAACCTTATCTATTGCACAACTTGTGCTTATCCAAACTCTCATTACTCCAAATGCCACCAAAACTCAAGCAACATTCGGCCATTCTCATTCAAGAAACAAAAGCCACATTCTCATCAATAATTACCACAACATGCGTGAATCAAATATAATATATTTTTTAGAGCATTACAAAGCCCAAATATACAAACAACATCTCAATGCTTATTACACAATACATTTACCTCATGCTTATTACATTACTAATAATATAACACAATACAATAATAAGATTTCAT
The DNA here is from genome assembly GCA_019454045.1 of Zanthoxylum bungeanum. NCBI lineage: Eukaryota > Viridiplantae > Streptophyta > Magnoliopsida > Sapindales > Rutaceae > Zanthoxylum > Zanthoxylum bungeanum. The sequence goes on along the minus strand of SKCR01018433.1, from coordinate 7,789 downwards.
CAACACATCAATTCGGCCACAACAAGAACATTACTAAATAATTTTTTTTAATTTTAAATTATTTTTTTTGTGTTTGAGGCACTGAGATAGTGCCTCAAGATAGTGCCTCAATGAGGCACTCATAATGCCTCATTGAGAGGCACTGTCTCAGTGCCTCATCAGTACGTCAATGCACTATCTCAATGCCTCATTTGAGGCACTGGGAAACAGAAAAAATTGAAAAAAAAATTATTTCAAACAAAAAAAAAAATTAAAAATTGGTATCTATTGGTATATATCACAATCAAAATAAAAATTAACAAATGAACTTACCCAAATTTCGGCAAAGGTGATGATTCCGGCGATGGCCATCGGCTTCGTGCAAGCTATTGCGATCCTATTTCGGTGGCTTTGCAGGGGGAGAGAGAGAGACTCGAGAAAGACTCAATCATGGAAGAAGAGAGCGGTTTTTATATTGAATTTTTATCGACCGAAGTAAACGGTCGATAAATATGGAATTTTACCAACCGAATAAAAAATTAGTTGGTAAATGTCAAAATTATACCGACCGAATAAAATATCGGTCGATAAATGAAATTCACAGCCATCGGTAAATTATTTTAAAAAAAAACTTAATTAATCCTATTTTATAACAATTAATAATATCATCATCATTAATGATATATATTTTTTTTTAAATGACATATATAGTTTATTATTTAACAAAAAATCTAGATATGGTCGAACATGTTGGAGTTGGTGCTTGGAGCGTCAATCTGAATAATGTATTATACATTATATTATATTATTTATTAATAAAATAACTATATTTTCATTTCAACCATGTTAATGATAATTATTATATCATAATGCATATAAGTTTGATATATAAATATGCTGAGAATGACATCGATCTTAGAATAGTCATGTAGTAATATCGGACATTGGGTGGTTCGACATTGAGATAATATTACTATTATAAACTATTCTTAAAGTAAATATTCATTGTCGTTAGTTTTGGAATACGGTCGAATTTCTATAACCTAGAAGACTAACATATGTCATATATTGGAATTAGAGTTTTAATGGTTTAACCTGATGTACCATGAGCAAAAGAAGCTTGTATAGACATTTGAGTATTCGTTGGAGCGAATACCGAATAAATAATAGGTGATTCCATATATGTCAGAGACCTTTCATAGTCTGACCACTAGATGTTTATTGGGTGTGGACCGATAAACTCGTTAATCAAATATGTATCAAGATAGGATCCGTCAACCCGTATATATACCATAAGGGGTTTAATTATCCATATGAGTAAGTCACGATTCTTAAGACTTTGGCCAAAGCCGATCACCTAGGGTGGATCACATATATCATAAATGGTGTTATGATTAGTTGTAAAGAATCGTGGACATGTCGACATTATGAGATGTGTGCCTTGGAAACTTGACGGTGTAATCTATGTTTCCTAAGCACAACTTGGATAGCCTATGATAGAGGAATTGTTAAACATATGGAATGACCTCGACTTGTATAGTTTAGAAAGGTCGTTCGTGTTCTTCGCAAATTCGGAAGTGGCCGAATTGCATATATATAAAGTAGACTTATATGACGAACGTGTTTAGACTTAGAAAGTCTCACAATATGAAGTGTACTCGTTGAGCACTTGGATAGCCGATTATGTTCGATAATAAATAATATTTGATATTATAATTATCAATTAAAATAATTAAGTATTGTTGGATAACATTATTTATTTAATTTGACCCAATTTGATTAATCCAAATTTATTTAATAGTTAAATAAATAAATACACAAGGCCTTTATTGTAATTTCATAAATATCTCTACCATTGGATGATATTTTGGTAATTATAAAATATGTAATAACATGTGTATTTGGCTTGATTTAATTGGATTAAATCAAAGTGGTGGACAATGAACTAATCAATTGGTTAAACTTTGTCTAGATTTAATTGGAGTAAATCAAAGTGGTAGACAATGAACTAATCAATTGGTTAAACTTTGTCTAGATTTAATTAGATTAAGTCAAAGTTGTAGACAAAAGTGATTAGTCACACCTAGGGGTGAGCATCGGTTCCGGTTCTACCCGGAACTGGTTGCAACCGGACCAATTTTCCGGGTTTGGAACCAGAATCGATTGTAACAGGTCCGGTTTCGGTTCCAAAAATGAAGGAACCGATTTTAACAGGTCCGGTTCTGGTTCCAAACTGGTCGGAACCGGAACCGGACCATGGAACCTGCTTTTGGAACCGAATATAGAACCAATTTGGTGAGATTGTTGGGTTCAAAATACTTTGTGTCTCGTTAATTGGTGAGATTGGATTTATATTAGATTGAATTATGGTTTTTCAAGCTGATTTCATCATGTTCATTGTAGATTCATGCTCCTTCTCGCAATGTTTTGTCGAGTAATCAATGATGAATCCTATGTGTGATTTATGTTCATTGGCTTAATGATTTAGCCTAAGGAAGGCTGATGAATCTTATTCATTTCCAACATATGGATTTTGTGCATTTACAGGGTGAATGTGAATATTTTGTGCATTTATGAGGTTATGATTTTTTTAAGCTGATTTTATCATGCTTTGTATTGGTTCATGCTGTTTGTCGCAATGTCTTGTTGAGTGAATGATATTTTGTCATGCTTTTGTGAATATTTTATACATTTACGTGGTTATGAACTTTCAAGCTGATTTTATCATGCTGTTTGGAGAAGCCAGAGCATGTTTTTTTGGAGATTTTTGAGAGGGAACTGACCCCTCATGCTGTTAGTTATGGGGCCTTAATCTGTGGATTTAGTAAGGAAGACAAAATGAATGAAACATATTTCGTACTAAAATTTCATTTTCTTCGTTCTTGACTTTTCGGACTCCGATTTGGTCTCTGTTTTTTCCTACGGACTCGTATTAAAATGTAGTTTTCATTAAATATTTTAAAATCGGGTAATTCGGAACCGAACTGGAACCGAATTGGAACCGAATAATAGGGTACCCTATTTAATTGGGTAGGTTCCGGTTCCATTTAGTTAGGAACCGATTTTTTCCGAGTAGGTTCCGGTTCCATGCGGAACCGGAACCGAAACCGATTTTGCTCACCCCTAGTCACACCTAATTATACATATTTGTATAAATTGGATTAAACCCACATAAAAGTTGATTATAATTTTTATTAGTTAAAAACTGCATAAGCTTGACTATAAAAGACAAGCTTGAGTAAGTTCTTGATTAAGTAAGTATAAGGTAAAACATAAGAAAAATTAGCCTATATAAGTATTTAGAGAAGTTTTGGAAGTTCTTTACATTTTTCAACAAGGAAAAGAATATTAGATCTTTAGTTCAAGCTTACTAGATAAGTTTGATCTTCTCTAATAAGGTATGTTTTTGTATTTGATACATAATAATATAGCTTGAAGTTGAAATTAGGTTAATAAATTGTGTATGGATGCTTTGGAAGCATAAACACAATATGCTTGTAATTGAGTCAAAAATGTTCATGTTGGACATGAACATAAAATTAGAGTTTGGAACTCTAGATGAAAGCTTAGAGTTATGACTACCATTATATAATCATTTGACCGCCTTTGAGTGATCTAGAATTGTTCATGAGTCACTTCTTTGTGGGATGTGTTTGATTTGTATTTTATATTCAAAATTTTCGCATGTATGTATTTTGAATAAATTTATGTTTTTGTAAAATTATTTGATATTTTGGAAAATATGATTTTATTCTATAACATGTGTGTGAAGCACGCGTGATACACACGCTTGGCCCATTTCATCCCCGATTTTTCTCTATGCATATTTAATGAAATATAATATTTCATTAAATTATTTAAAAATATACACATACTCAATTACCACATGTTAGATTCATTTCCGATGCGCGGGGTACCGATCCGACCCTAGGGGTCCCACAACCATCCCAACATAATGGTGTCAGTTTAGATTTTAACCACACAACACATGTTGCATGTATTTGAATCTATACCTCTGTAATTTTAATTTAATTATGCATAAGTCATATTGGATATGCATTGCATGTTTTAAATTAGAATTTTTATTTTGACCCAAACTTATTAATGACTTGATTGTCATAAATCTCTCATGATTAGGTAATTACTTTATTTTAAGTAATAGTATTAATAATGTTGGAGCATTATTGGATGGTATGTCTTGTCAATACGGAGATTAATGAGTTTTTATTATTTACGCCCAATACTGCCATTATTTTGAGGGTATAAGTGGTCGAAACTTAGGTCGCTCCGGTAAAATATTAGATGTAGCGTGATGAGTTGACGTAGTCACCCAATACCGTCATTATTATAAGGGTGTACTTACGAAGCTCATTAGTGCACATGTACACCTAGAACACGTCTTAATCCAATACCGTCATTATTGTGAGGATAAGAAACAGTTCATGACCAAACTTAGGAGTCACATAGATGTGATTGACCTTTGATGTCTACCATCATTATTATGAAGGCCAATACTATCATTATTATGAGGCTAGAGTAAATGTCATGGGACCCACTTCCCGCTATGAAATTTGATTGTCAAATTTTTTTTTTTTTTGTTAAGGGAGATTATAGAATTACGTAAAGTAGATAGAATGCACTAATAGATTTAAAATCCATAATCGAAAATATCATAGAATCCACTTCTCGTTATGAAGGCTAATACAATCATTATTGTGAGGCTAGAATAAATGTCATGGGATCCACTTCCCGCTAAGAAATTTGATTGTCAAATTTTTATTTTTCTGTTAAGGGAGATTACAAAATTACGTAAAGTAGAGAGATGGCACTAATAGATTTAAAATCCATAATCGTATTTGTGTTTTTATATCGAAATAAAAATATTCGGCTAGTGTTTAATTGTTATTTTGTAGATGGCTGTCTCAAATCCATTAGCGCGACTTTTGGATTCTAATAAATTGAAAGGAGCCGAGAATTATTTTGAATGGGAAATGAACATCAACCTTGTCTTAGAGTCAGAGAAGTTGAGCTATGTGATGCACAATCTATTGCCTGTAAAAAATGATCATGATTCCACTCCTGAAAAGTGTGAGACTTTTGAAAAATGGAAGGATGATAAAGTGAGGGTGAAATCCTATATTTTAGGATCGATAGTTCTAAATTTGCTCAGACAGTACATAAAAGTACTTGATGCTTAGAGAGTTATGAAAACACTCAAGGAGTTGTTTGAAGCAAATCAAGAAATTAAAATATATCGAAGGTCTAAAGAATTGTTCCATGCTACGCTTAATGAAGGAGGAGCGGTCAACATTCATGTTTTGAACATGATAGACCAGATATGATATTTGGAACGATAGGGCATTATGATCGATGAATGGCTAGGCCAAAATTTGATTCTATCTTCTTTGCCTGATACTTGCGCTGGTTTTGTGTTAAAATTTCATATGCATTCGATGTAAGCCAGTTATGAAGAACTTCATAACATGTTATGCAGGCGGAACATGATTTGAAGAAAGGCAATCTCACTTTGTACATCCATGGTAGAGCAAGCTCTTCAAAGATTTCTAGAAAGTCGAAGAAAATCAAAATAGGAAAGATGAAGATATCGAAATGAGACTCCAAAAAATACAAAAATGCAAGACCGCATGTACCTCGTGACACATGTCTACACTGCAAGAGGTCTGGACACTGGAAGAGATATTGTCCAAAGTTGAAAAGAAAGGCAGAATCTTCACATACGCTTTGTATTTTTCCTATTATTGACATCTCATTATCCTTAAATGCAAATAGTGAATGGGTGTTAGACACCGGCAGTTCGACTCATATTTACAACTCCATGCAGGTTATGAGGGTTAAAAGAAGGCTTAACAAAGAGGAGATCCAGCTTAGAGTTAGAAATGGTTAGACATTATGAGATGTGTGTCTTGGAAACTTGACGGTGTAGTCTATGTTTCCTAAGCATAACTCGGATAGCCTACGATACAAGGATTGTTAAACAAATGTGATCACCTTGACTTGTATAGTTTAAAAAGGTCATTCATGTTCTTCGCAAATTCGGAAGTGGCCGAATTGCATATATATAAGGTAGACTTATATGACGAACGTGTCTAGACTTAAAGAGTCTCACAATATGAAGTGTATTCGTTAAGCTCTTGGATAGCCGATTATGTTCGATAATAAATAATATTTGATATTATAATTATCAATTAAAATAATTAAGTGTTATTAAATAACATTAATTATTTAATTTGACCCAATTTGATTAATCCAAATTTATTTAATAGTTAAATAAATAAATACACAAAGCCTTTGTTGTAAATTCATAAATATCTCTACCATTGGATGATATTTTGGTAATTATAAAATATGTAATAACATGTGTATTTGGCTTGATTTAATTGGATTAAATAAAAGTGATAGACAATGAACTAATCAATTGGTTAAACTTTGTATAGATTTAATTGGATTAAATTAAAGTGGTAGACAAATGTGATTAGTCACACCTAATTATACATATTTGGATAAATTGGATTAAAGCCACTTAAAAATTAATAAGAATTTTTATTAATTAAAAATTACATAAGCTTGACTATAAAAAACAAGCTTGAGGAAGTTTTTGATTATGTAAGCATATGGCAAAACATAAGAAAAATTAGCCTAAAGAAGTGTTTAGAGAAGCTTTGGAAGTTCTTTATATTTTCAATAAGGAGAAAAATATTAAATCTTTGGTTCAAGCTTACTAGGTAAGGATAAAGGAGGGATCATTTTATCAAATGCATTGCAATTCGTACGTTATATATGATGATCGACTAGGTTCATGCAACCTGCAAAAAGATGAAGTTCATTCTTTAATTTTTATGGAATCATCCATATGGAAGTCAACAATATATATACCAAGGCACTTAAAAATTTATTATAAGCCGATGGAATTTTTTTTTCCTAAGAAATGAACCCAGCTGAGCTTCATTATTTAATATAGGAAATTATATCTAAAATAAAGTGGTGAGCTTGTGCTCTCCCAAACGACTCTCTGCACAAATAGGAAGTCAAATTCCTCTCATTATTGGGAGTATAGTTGAGTTTTCCCTATGATTAATGTGGGAGTAGAGTTTCTCCTCATATTTGAGTGGGAGTAGATATTTCGTCTATAGTAGACATAGATGTCTGAGTGTGCTATCAATGTTTGCATTCAATATCCCAGCAGATCCCAAATTGTATATTTGTAGATTTGTATTGTAATAAAAAAAAAGTTTATAGCTTTATGAGAAGACAGATTTGCCATCTACCCATTGTTGTTTTTATCATTGATTTAAAACCTGGACCGGCCCGGCCAGTTCAACCGGTTGACTCGTGGAGCGGTCCTCTGGCTGGTCTGGGTGACCCCCCTTAACCCTTTTGTCCAAGACCCGGCCTAAGACTCGGCGGCCCGGCCAGTCCGATCGTCAACATGTCGAACCAATTATGGGTCGACCGAGTTTTTTACTTTTTTTAAATTTTAATTATTAATTTTGACCTTTTTTATATTTTTTTGTAAGAAAAAATAATAAAAATATAGTTAAAACACTGACCTCGAGTCGATTCCCGATTTCAACCCCGGTTGGACCTTTGACCCTTAACCCTCTCATCAGAACGGAACGATGGACTGGTTCGGGTTTTAAAACATTAGTTTTTATGATACCATATTATCTCTGTATCCAAAGTTTTATTAGAAAATAAGGGCAAATATGTCATTTAACTTGTTATATGTTATAGACAATGTTTATAAAAGTACAATATGTTAAAAGCAAAAAAAAAGATCTTATCATTAGTT